>ML293911.1:0-29995 GCA_005239495.1 Nicotiana undulata | reverse complement strand
ATATAAAATATAATTATTATAAAAAATAACCCCGTTTTAAAGCATAAGGTGTCGTTTGGTAAGTAACCTACTTTTTCTCGGGATAATAATCCCAGGATTATAATTCCTAGACTATTTTATCCTGCCTGGAAGGCGGGATAAAATAATTTCAAGTTTGATGGGATAAGGTGGGATAAAGTGGTATATCCAGTATTGTGTAACGACCCGACCGGTCTTTCCGTAGAATCTGCATCTTTATTACAGTTATTGCCTTATCATGCACTGGTTATAATGTTTAGGATGAGTTGGAGTTGGTTGGCCCGGATTCGGAATGGTTATAGTAGGAATTGAGACACTTAGTCTCTATAAATAGCTTTATGATTGAAAAAGTCAACTAAGAGTTGACTTATTGGTAAACGGCCTCGGAATATTGATTTTATAGCTCAGATAGCTTCGTTAGGTGATTTGGGACTTAGGAGTGTGTCCGGAATATTTTTGTGATGTCCGGTGTAGAATTAGGCTTGAATTGGCGAAAGTTAGTTTTTGACGATTTCCAGTCGGCAGTGGAAAATAGGCTATCGGGGTCGGAATGGAATTCCGACAGTTGGAACAGGTTCGTAATGTCATTTTGGATATGTCCGCAAAATTTCAGGTCAATCGGAGTTGTTTTGGATAGTTTCGGCGGCGTTGGTGGAATTTAGGAATTTCAAAGTTCATAGGCTTGAAATTGACGTGATTTTGCTATTTTGATGTTGTTTTTGGTGTTTCGAAGGCTCGACTAAGTTCGAATGATGTTATGGGACAGGTGGTATATTTGTTGAGATTTCCGAAGGCCTCGGGTGGATTTCGAAAGGTTAACGGATCAATTTAGACTAGAAGAAAAGCTGCTGCATTTTTTCATAGCAGCATGAACAGTAACTCGGATGAACAGTAACTCGGGTGAACAGTAACTCGGGTGAAAAGTACTCGGGTGAACAGTAAAATGCGTGAACAGTATTTAAATAAACCCTCCGCGACCATTAAACCCTTTTACACCATTTTTGAACGGGAAAAGAGCTTTGAGGCGATTTTGAAGAGGGGAAATCATTGTTCTTCATTGAGGTAAGGATTTTGGACCCTAAAACTCGATTATTTGTGATTAAGCAACAAAATATCAGTGTTTAATTCATGAAAGTCAATAGAAAAAGGTGGAGTTAGGGCTTGAGATTACGAGACCTTCTAGGGATGATTTGAGGGGTCAAATGAACTCCGATTTTCGAGTTTTTTATATGTACGGACTCGTGAGATGCTGAAAAACATTTTGGTATAAAGTTTGTCAATTTTTGGGATGCGGGCCCGGGGGTCGGGTTTTGACTGATTTCGGGTTTTGTGCTTAAAATCGATATTTTTCAATTGGAATTCATTCCTTTAGCATAATTTGATGATAAAAATCTGAACTTGGTAGATTTGGAGCACTTGGAAGTATATTAGAGAGGCAAGCGTGTTGCAGAGTAGCTTTTCGGGCTAGTTCGAGGTAAGTAATGTCTTTAAATCCTGTCCTGAGGGTATGAAACCCCGGACTTTACATCCTTTCACGGTTTTGGAGTGGCGCACACACTGGATGACGAGTGTGGGGCGTGCACGAATTGAAAATTTGGAAATATGTTCCTTTTTAGGCAACTATTGAGTTGCGAAACCGCTTTTAAAGCCTATGCTTAATAGTATTGATATATTTGGGCTGTAAGCCATGTTTGGGGCATAGTGTCGATCTGTTTAACCCCTTGGGGGCTATTTTACTGATATTCCTCACTTGATATGTTATGATTTTTTTTCACTCAGTCCTTCTTGATAATTGTTTTGACACTCAGAGTATGTTGATATTATTTCTTGAAAATGTAATACTATTTTTGGGTTGAGAACCCGGTATATTTATGGCCCGAGTGACATATTGAGAGTGTCTGACTAAGTGAGGCCGAGATCCTATATTGTGAGGATGTTATGATATGAGAGAGGTCGAGTGCTTGAGAGTGATTGATACCATGATTTGGCTAATTTATAGCGCTTGGGATGAAGGAGCCCCTCCGGAGTCTGTACACACCCCCAGTGAGCGCATGTACCTACTGAGTGCCGAGTGACGAGTGATTGGGAGGCATGAGTGATTGTGAGGTGCTGAGTGACTGTTACAGAGAGATGGTGAGGTGATGAGGGAATATTTACGAGTGATGATTATGGCCCGAGGGGCAGATGTATGATGATATTTTATTGAGTTTTGATCATGATTCATTTCATTTTTCAAACTGATATTTTGAGAGTTTTATCGAGAAATACTGGAAAATATACTTGTTTTAAATAATTTTACGGAAACTGGTTTGAACTTATATACACTTATTTGAACCATGGTATTTTACTATTTTGTGGATTGGTGTAATTATGCTGTGTGTTTCTTATTCTTCAGACTGTGATTTATTTTCATTACTACTAAGTTGGCGTACTCATCATTACTCCCTATACCTCTGTGTACAGATCCAGGTACTAGTGCGGAGCAGTAGCCATATTCGCTCGTTATCAGCAGCATTTACGGGATTTTGAGGTAGTTGTCCAGCGTCCGCATCTTCGTCATTTTTCTTCCTTGTCAGTATTAGCATTTGATTCCTAGACATTGTTTATGACATTAGCAGAGTTAGTTTTATTTCTTAGATGATCGTGACCATGTTGACTCCAGTCCCGGGGAATTGTTTAGACAGTGGATTATTTTATATTTGCTTAAAGACTTAGAAAATTTTCATACTTGTTATGCTGATATTAAATGATATTGCTATATTTGATTAAACTAAGTGTGTAGTTATGTGATGGTTGGCTAGCCTAGTTCCAAGATAGGCGCCATCACGGCCTGTTAGGATTTGGGGCCGTGACAAGTTGGTATCAGATCTCTAGGTTACATAGGACTCAACGGTCATGAGAAGATTTAGTAGAGTCCTGCGGATCGGTACGAAGACGTCTGTACTTATCTTCGAGAGGCTGCAAAACCCTTAGAAGAAATCTCACATTCTTGAATTCTTGTCGTGCGAATCCATTTTATTCAGCCAAAAGCGTAATTCTTTGAATCCTTTTCTTGTATTCGAATGCGCACGCGAGCGCTCAGTACCATCTGTATCCACGGCTTGTGATTTCCATGGGTGAGGTGAGAGAGACGATTTTAGCATGTTGATAATGGGCCAGTCTGGAGGACTTGAGGCCGGATTTTTATCTTGTGGCTTGAGTGCTGAGATTTCGATTGTCTGTTAGCCGTGCATTTGGGACTTATATGCCCATTTGTGTTCTTATTGATGGAACCTTGTGACTAGGTGACTACGTGGTGAGTGTGATTGATAGTTAAATGTGTTCAGGTTGTGTGATTGTGACAAGAATGGATTAGCGGGAGATGTAACAAGAATCATTGAGTAATTGACTTAGTCCTAAGTTAGAATATGGCCTCGAGCTGTGAGTGTAGTGAAGGACCTCCCATGTTGTTTACATGTGGAGTGAAGCGGATCCTTCTATTGTGTTATGAGTTCCGGGTGATGTCTTATGGATGACCAATGCCCCAACAACGTTTATGTAATTGATTGACGGTGCATGCAGCCGTGTTATAACCCCTTTGTTATTGTGTTCATGGATGACATCCTGGCGTACTCGCGTAGCCAGGGGTAGCATACTCATCATTTGATGATGGTATTACAAGGATATAGGGAGGAGAAACTTTGTGCAAAGTTCTCCAAGTGTGAATTTTTGGCTCAGTTTAGTAGCATTCTTGGGACACGTGGTGTCCAGTGAAGGTATCCATGTGGTCAGACGAGTGTGAGTAGAGCTTCCAGAAGCTCAAGATTTCCTTGACCACAACTCCAATGTTAGTATTGCCATCCGTTTCAGGTTCTTATACTACTTATTGTGATGTCTCGAGGGCAATCATTAGTTGTGTTCTAATGTAGGAGGGTAAAGTGATTGTGTAATGGCCATGATCTTCGGAAGTGTATAGAGAGATATCAGTGAGGCTAAGCAGGCAGGGGTATCTCCCGCAGGTTGTCCTGAGGTGTGTGATCTTTATGTCTATCTGTAGTAAGTTCTCTCTACCAGTAAATGATGTATGTTGTAATTTGAGTTTAGAGCGCTTGTGGGAGTTGGCATGACCATTACAATGGTGGATGCGAGATTTACATACAATTTGAGGGTTAGATGGTTTGGGTCATATGAGCTTATGAAGGATTTAGTTGAATCTCACCACATTATGGTGGCAGTGATAGCGTATGGGCATCGTGAATTATTGTTTGTCTTGACCTTTGGCTTTGAGCCAAGTGAGGGAGTCCGTTAATGATAAGTTGATTGCACGATTATGTGTTGTAGTGGTAGTATCGAGGTATATTGGTGAACCGGATATGACCTGCAGAGGTGGAGTCTGGGAATGACTCGAATAATGGAAAATTCTTCGATTCAAGTTGTAATGTACTTTACAGGTAATGGAATTTATTGAATGATTGAGTTGTACTTGAAAGTGAATGTGTGCAGTGTATGAGTTTGCTTGTTGCTTCAATGTGTGGATTACTTTCCTAGTATGTGGTTTGCAAGAGGGGTCAAGTCGTTCTGCTTACTTGGTTAGAGTAATTGAGATTTGCGTAGAGTGGAAGACTCTCGAGAATGGTTCGGATGGAATCAAGGTTATACGTAACGACTGGGAATTATTCAAGAGGTGTGTTTCGCTAAGAACTGAGATTTACGTTGGAGGGTGTCAATACTTGTGGCATTTCTACCTTATCATGGATTTTACACATCAATATCAGGAAGGTGAAGGTGATGACTTTAAATTCGCAGGAAGTCTCTTCAGGGTAAGTATTTCTAATATGGTGCTTTTGGGGGTATTTGAGAGAGTATTCACCGGCTTATGAGTCTTAGACGATGTATTTTATGCTCGGGTTCCGTGCGATGAGTCTGGATTGAGAATTGCGGTATTATGGCAAGAAGAAGTATCAATTCGAAGGTAAGTCAGAAGGAACTTGAATGAATAGGACAGCTTGGTAGTAGGTCGGATCGGCATGATAACGATAAGGGATATGATTAGTTCTGTGGGTGTTATGAAGTAATGAGTTGTTACAGGTGTTTCTTAGCAATTCTCTTGGGATTTGGTGGCATGCGTAGCTTGGTTGAGTTAGAAGAATTTAGTCCTGACGGTTTGGTGTTGTACAAATGGGATTCAGAGAGTTCTTGAGGGTTTCTACCACGGTTAGAGATGTATATTTTCTACTGGCGTGAGGGCCATGTGATGTATAGTGATTTTGCTTCTACTGGGATCAATGGAAAGTTCTTGGCTGGTTGGGTACGTAGTTGTTTCTGACTAGGAAGGGAGCATGAAGTTCTCATATTTATCATAGGATTGCATGGCGTATGCGGTATTTTATGTATAGTGGAGATTGACATATGTGGGGTCACGGTTTAGTCCTGGAAGGAAGGTCAGCACTGCAGTTTCAGATGACTAGGTGAAGGATACCACTAATCGATGTGACTGGATGAGGGTATACATTCAGAAAGGGAAATGTGTTTGAGTAAGGGTGCTTCATTGGTGTTACAACGCTCTTTTGTTGGGTCACTGTTGATATTCAAGGTTGCTTGGTGTCACGAAAGAATTTTAGGGGTATCCCCCGTGGAATGATTGAGTATTGGAGACATGTTATATATTCGAGTGGTGCAGCTGGGATCAGATACGGTGATTGGTGCGCTTTATGGGTTTCGAGGCTGGTAGTTCTCATGAACAGGTTATTTTGTGGTTGTAGACCGTGAAGATGCGAGCAAAGTTAGTCAGGTGTTATCTATGTGCCATGACTCAGTCATTGTGAACTTTCGGGGAGTTATCTATCTGTTGTGGGTGACCAGAGATGATTTAGAGTTATTGATAGGCCTAGTATGGGCGTGTGTTCTGCAACAGGTCGAAATTGTTGACTCCGAATTGCTATGGTTGAGGGATGTACCATTCGATTGTCATTGAGCTTATTCGTGTTTTGGAGTGATCTATGAGTTGCCTTTCGGTGTTTCGAGGAGTGGTGATCGTTGGTTATATGTGCATAAGGTGCGGTTCTATCGGGGCTTTATAGCGAGATTTGGGTAAGGTAAGTAATTGGGTGTTGCAGGATTGAGACGTATTGGCGATGTTCTTTCTGGTTCGGGTGGCATGGTATCGCCCGACCCGTGGTTATGGAAATTCACTTTGAGTACTTGATGTCGAATTTCACATGATTATTGATTCTGAGCAAGATGGCTTGAAGTATTTCGTGTGAACCAGCGTTTGGATGGGATCACGCATTGTAACGGAGTTATGTAGAGGTATTCTCCTTGGTGTCAGATTCCTGTGCTCCTATTTTACGATGTGTGCCAGGATTTTAGCATGATGTTGTGATAGTAATTGTTAATGGTAGGATAGTCGTCTCGTGTGAATCTTCTATTTTATGAATTGAGCTCTTGGGATGTTGTTATTGAGTGCACGAGTTGCACAAGTTATGGATCTGGATGCTATTGATATTGATCGGACGAATGGTGGTTGGTTTCTACGTGTTTCTTTCATCATCGGCAGTATATGGGAGTGTTAGAGTGAGACATTGCTTGATAAAAGGATATGTACCGGTTTTGGGTTGTTTTGAGCGGCCATTGTGATTAGGAGTTATCACTGTGAGTGCTTGAGTCAAGCAGTGTATCATGGTATTTCATCTTGGGTACGGATATGACTTGTTACAGTGTGCTCAGACTTATTCAGTTAAAGTTGTGGGATTTTGAGCTTGTAAATTGATTCAGAGGTGAAAATGTAGTTCTAAGGTTTATGGGTCAAGATTGGATTTTGAAATTTCATCGGTGTGGCTCTATCAGACCTATATGGGTCAGGGTGACGTGGAATCATCTCCGAATATGTGCATGGTAGGTTACACGGCAATTTTGGTGGTGTTTGGAACATCTCTAGGCACGTTCGAGGACGAACGTGTGTTTAAGTAGGGGAGAATGTAACGACCCGACCGGTCGTTCCGTAGAATTTGCATCTTTATTACTGTTATTGCCTTATCATGCACTGGTTATACTGTTTAGGATCAGTTGGAGTTGGTTGGCCCGGGTTCAGAATGGTTGTAGTAGGAATTGAGACACTTAGTCTCTAAAAATAGCTTTATGGTTGAAAAAGTCAACTGAGAGTTGACTTATTGATAAACGGCCTCGGAATGTGGATTTTATGGCTCATATAGCTATGTTAGGTGATTTTGGACTTAGGAGTGTGTTCCGAATATTTTTGTGATGTCCGGTGTAGAATTAGGCTTGAATTGGCGAAAGTCAGTTTTTGGCGATTTCTGGTCGGCAGTGAAAAATAGGCTATCGGGGTCGGAATGGAATTCCGATAGTTGGAACAGGTTCGTAATGTTATTTTGTATATGTCTGCAAAATTTCAGGTCAATCAGAGTTATTTGGATAGTTTCGGCGTCGTTGGTGGAATTTAGGAATTTCAAGTTCATAGGCTTGAATTTGATGTGATTTTGGTGTTTTGATGTTGTTTTTGGTGTTTCGAAGGCTCGACTAAGTTCGAATGATGTTATGGGACGTGTTGGTATATTTGTTGAGATTTTCGAGGGCCTCGGTGGATTTCGAAAGGTTAACGAATCAATTTAGACTAGAAGAAAAGCTGCTGCATTTTTTCACAGCATCATGAACAGTAACTCGGATGATCAGTAACTCGGGTGAACAGTAACTCGGGTGAACAGTAACTCGGGTGAACAGTAAAATGCGTGAACAATATTTAAATAAACCCTCTACGACCATTAAACCCTTTTACACCATTTTTGAACGGAAAAGAGCTTTGAGGCGATTTTGAAGAGAGGAAATCATTGTTCTTCATTGAGGTAAGGATTTTGGACCCTAAAACTCCATATTTGTGATTAAGGAACAAAATATCAATGTTTAATTCATGAAAATCAGTAGAAAAAGGTGGAGTTAGAGCTTGAGATTATGAGACCTTCTAGGGATGATTTGAGGGGTCAAACGAACTCCGATTATCGATTTCTTTATATGTAAGAACTCGTGATATGATGAATAACATTTTGGTATAAAGTTTGTCGAGTTCCGGGATGCGGGCTCGGGGGTTGGGTTTTGACTGATTCCGGGTTTTGTGCTTAAAATCGATATTTTTCAATTGGAATTCATTTCTTTAGCATAGTTTGATGATAAAAATCTGAACTTGGTAGATTTGGAACACTCGAAAGTATATTCGAGAGGCAAGCGTGTTGCAGAGTAGCTTTTCGGGCTAGTTCGAGGTAAGTAATGTCTTTAAATCCTGTCCTGAGGGTATGAAACCCCAAACTTTACATCCTTTCACGGTTTTGGAGTGACGCACACACTGGATGACGAGTGTGGGGCGTGCACGAATTGAAAATTTGGAAATATGTTCCTTTTTAGGCAACTATTGAGTTGCGAAACCGCTTTTAAAGCCTGTGCTTAGTAGTATTGATATATTTTTGATATATTTGGGATGTAAGCCATGTTTGGGGCCTAGTGCCGATCTATTTAACCCCTTGGGGGCTATGTTACTGATATTCCTCACTTGATATGTTATGATTTTTTTCACTCAGTCCTTCTTGATAATTCTTTTGACACTCAGAGTATGTTAATATTATTTCTTGAAAATAAAATACTATTTTTGGATCGAGAACCCGGTATATTTATGGCCCGAGTGGCATATTGAGAGTGTCTGACTGAGTGAGGCCGAGAGCCTATATTGTGAGGATGTTATGATATGAGAGAGGGCGAGTGCCTGAGAGTGATTGATGCCATGATTTGGCTTATTTATAGCGCTTGGGCTGAAGGAGCCCCTCCGAAGTCTGTACACACCCCCAGTGAGCGCATGTACCTACTGAGTGCGAGTGCCGAGTGCCGAGTGCCGAGTGATTGGGAGGCATGAGTGATTGTGAGGTGCCGAGTGACTGTTACAAAGAGATGGTGTGGTGCTGAGGGAAAATTTACGAGTGATGATTATGGCCCGAGGGGCAGATGTATGATGATATTTTATTGAGTTTTGACCATGATTCACTTCATTTTTCAAACTGATATTTTGAGAGTTTTACCGAGAAATACTGAAAAATATACTTGTTTTAAAGAATTTTACGAAAACTGGTTTGAACTTATATACACTTATTTGAACCGTGGTATTTTACTGTTTTTGTGAATTGGTGTATCTGTGCTGTGTGTTTCGTATTGCTCAGACTGTGATTTATTTTTATTACTACTGAGTTGACGTACTCATGATTACTCCCTGTACCTCTGTGTACAGATCCAGGTACTAGTGCGGAGCAGTAGCCATATTCGCTCATTATCAGCAGCATTTACGGGATTTCGAGGTAGCTGTCCAGCGTCCGCAACTTCTTCATTTACCTTCCTTATCAGTATTAGCATTTGATTCCTAGACATTGTTTATGACATTAGCAGAGTTAGTTTTATTTCTTAGATGCTCGTGATAATGTTGACTCCAGTCCTGGGGGAATTGTTTAGATAGTGGATTATTTTATATTTGTTTAAAGACTTAGGAAATTTTCATACTTGCTATGCTGATATTAAATGATATTGCGATATTTGATTAAACCAAGTGTGTAGTTATGTGATGGTTGACTAGCCTAGTTCCACGATAGACGTCATCACGACCTGTTAGGATTTGGGGTCGTGACATATTGATTCTAAAATTAAATTTATACCATGGGATAAATTTATACCATAAATCAAACATGAATAAATTTAAGCCCTTACTTTATCCCACCTTATCCCATGTATCAAACGTGGTCGTTTGATAGGAGGTATTAGAAGAAATAATGCAAGCATTAGCTCTATGCATTACTAATACCTTGTTTGGTATATTTTTTCAATCTGTATAACTAATACTTGTATTAGTTATACATCATACTTGGTATTATCCTATGTATATGTAATGCATAGAAAACCATGACATTAGTAATACCAAAGTTATTAATGCATGAATTAGTATGGTTAAAGACAAAATTGTCCTTAAAGTCCCTTAAAGCTAGAGAATATGGAGGGTATTTTTGTAAACAACTATTTTTTAAAAATATTGTGCAATGCATTATAATTTTTAATACATCATACCAAACAGCAAATAAGAACCTTATTCTGTACTACTCTTATACACTCCACCAAACGAACCCTAAGATCCTTAAAGTCGTTTCACTTTTTGTTAAGAGTGTTGAAGTTTAACTTTGGAAAGGAATTCTTTTAAGTGATGAGTATATTATCTTTTCAGTAAGCGTATTTGATACTATGAATGAAATTATTTAATGGGAGAATTTATTTTTTTCCCTCTCTTTTATTAGTAGACTGATATATATAATTTAACCAAACTATATTAAATTATTTGAGTGAATGAATTACTGATATTAAATAGGTAAATAAAAAGATTGCACTGCCCATATTTTTCTCTTTTTCTTTTGTGTTTGAATTAAAATCTTATAAGTAAATATTTTTTGACTGGGTCATAGACTCGTAGCAGGAGGGATTCTCGTACCTGTTTCCTTTTAGACAAGAAAATGTATGGATTTGAGATTCTTTTTGTGTATGTGCTGAAAAGTCGACGAAAATGACAGATTCACCTGTGGCTTCTGCTATTTCTTGCTCTTTCCGTTGTCCTGTTGCCTTTCTTGAGTTTTACTACTACTTGTTTTCACTTGCTTTTCTTTACGACTACATGACGGTAAATACTTATCTGCATCCAGTATTTATGTACATGTTGCATCATCATTGTGCATCCATGAACCCGGGGCGGATACACCTTTTCCAAGTGGTATCAGGTTGCACCACTTGGTCCAGAATTTTGCTAAATATACATATTGAAAGTTGAAATTATTGGGTATAACTATAGAAATTGACATCGCTTATTATTGTAGTGATTTATTCTTCTGTTTATTTCTTCAAACATTGACACCATTGACGTCGCTTGTGAAAAATTCTGCCTACGCCACTGCATGAACCTATTACAGCTTGTTTGGATGGTCGTTATCTATTGTATTGTATCGTATTGTTACATTAAATACGATGTTTGTTTTGGTTGTTACTTAAATTTTATTGTTCGTATCGTTAAATCCGTCGTTACGTAACGACGAAATGTGCCATTTTATGTAATGACCAATTTGGTGTGGTTGCGTCGTTATCTTATGTTTTTCTCTCATCTCACCCTTCAATATTATTAAATAATTTAATTTTATCATTTATCCTACCTTTTTATATAATAAATTTATCCCTATCATATTTTTTCTTTATAATATTTCAAATTTATTTTTTATATTGTTGGTGCATGATATCATGAAACAACGGCAAACGATACAATCTATCCAAACATTGTATTCATCAAACGATACAGTACAATACAATACAATATGATACATTATGAAATTATGTGTAACAACCATCCACACAAGCTCTTACTAACTTATATATACAACTGTCACGACCCCAGAAATACCTGGTTGTGATGGCGCCTATTAGTAATGCTAGGCCAACCCATATTCGTACTTAAAACTCAGAATTGATCTTTTGTTCAGATTATCACTAATATAATATCTCATAACATCTTGTCGAAACATTTTAAAATAAAAGATGATAAATCAAAAGTCTAAACACCGCCCAGAAATCCCGGATTCACTGGGTCACGAGCATCTAAGAGAATACATAGATCCGACACAAAAATATCTAATACAAATCAAGTCTAAGGAGTACAGCTGCTAAAGAAAATAAGAAGGAGAAGCAGGGTTGCAGACACATGCAACTACCTTGCACAAATCTCCCTGAAAGTCCCTGGTCAGGCAGGCAGCTCACTCCACTCTCGCACCTGAATCTGCACACAAGGTGCATGGAGTAATGTGAGTACGCCAACTTAGTAGTAATGAGAGTAAATAATTTCTAAGAGCTACGAAACACATAAAACCAGCCATCAATCCACGGTAAATGCAATTCTTGTTTCAGAAACATAGATACGATATTTATATAACATTTGAAAGTCGATTTCAGTAAAATATCCTTTAAAAATGTTACTTTTCATAATTTCCATGGAATTCAAAATGATTCAGTATATAAAATGATAGAGTTCATAAATAGTCTTTCAGATGAAAACATGTATCATAAACTACCCCTCGGGCGAGTCATCACTCAGCATCAGTCACTCAGCATGTCTCACAATCACTCGGTATCAGCCCCTCGAGCTACCTCACAGTCACTCATACCTCCCAATCACTCGTCACTCGGCACTCGGTACTCGCACTTAGTAGGTACCTGCGCTCACTGGGGGTGTACAGACTCCGAGGGCTCCTACAACCCAAGCGCTATAACATGCCATCTCGTGGCATAATCACTCAAGCTCTCGGCCTCTCACATATCATAAACAGTGAAACATGATGCGGCGTGCAACTCGATCCCATAATATCCTCTCAACATGGGCCCTCGGCCTCACTCGGTCAGAAACCTCTCAAAAAGCCACTCTTGCTATCAATAAAACGAGGTACTCGACCCAAAATATCATTTTATATCTCAAAAATAGTGTAATTAAGACTGAGTTTCGAAATCAGTTAAACATAATATGACTAAGTGTAAATAATAAGCCAACACAGTGAGGAATAGTAGTAAACAACCCCCAAGAGGTCTAAACAAGTCGGCACAAGGCCCCAAACATGGCGTACAACCCAAAATATGGTAATAATCTTAAAACATGAAATATCATATGATTTAGAATTCTAATACGCAACTTAATAGCTTCCATGGGACGAACCAAGTCACGATCCCCAACAGTGTGCGCCACACACTCGTCATCTAGCATGTGCGCCACTCCAAAATAGTGATACAATACGAAGTCCGAGTTTCATACCCTCAGGACAAGATTTACAGTCATTACTTACCTCGATTCGCCCAAAATCCTAATTCGCGATGCTTTTTCCTCTTGAATCGGCCTCCAATTGCTCCGAATCTAACGAAAACCAGATCAATATCATCAATATATGCTAAAGGGACAAAGCCCATTCGCAAATTATCAAAATTAACCAAAACTCCCGAAATTTGCGAAACCCGACCCCGAGCCCACGTCTCGGAATTCGATAAAAATATCAAAACTAGAATCCTCATTCACTCACGAGTCTACATATATCAACTTCATCGAAATTTGACCTCAAATGCCCATTCAAATTCCCAAACTTTTCTTTCATTTTCCCTAAATTTCCACTCCAATTCCCAAATTAAATGATGTATTTCAAGACTAAATCATGGAATTGAACCAAAACCAAGTGAAAAATACTTACCTCAATCACTCTACTGAAATTCTCTTCAACATTTGCCTTCTCCCGAGCTCTCCAATGGTTTTTGAGATATTGGACTTAAAACCTCGTTTTTGGAATTTAAAACTTACTGCCCAGGTATTTTACTCAATGAGATCGCGGAACTCTGCACGCGATCGCGAATAACAAAGATTCTGGCCCGCAAATTAACCTTACGCGATCGCAGAAACACACGCGCGATCGCGGAAAATAACCCCTCATATCTACTCGAACGCGATCCGCTCTATGCGACCGCATAGAGCAATACCTTCACCATACCGCCACTCCAAATCCTTCTACGCGAACGCGACCTCAGCCATGCATTCGCGATGCACAGTTTCCACAAAGCTACGCGATCGCGTTCCTGACCCTGCGACCGCATAGAACAAAATGTGATGACCCAAAAGGTCATCCCGTGTATTCCTAGATAAATCTGTGCTCCTAGGCCATGAAAGCCTCCTTCTATCTCACCTCGATTTGCATGCGCAGCCTGGGCGTGTAGCCGGGAAGCCGTTATGTGAAAAACTGATAAAAACACTAATTTTGTGTCGAAATTTGGATAGAGTTGACTTTGGTCAATATTTTTGGTAAACGGAACCGGACCAGTGATTTTACAGTCCCGGAGGATCCGTAAGAAAATATGGGACTTGGGCGTATGCCCGGAATCGAATTCCGAGGTCCCAAGTCTGAGAAATGAATTTTTAAAGAAAATAGTTTTCTGAAAAATATAAAGATTTTTGAAAATGAAATTTTATGTGAAACCTGTGGTATCGGGCCCGTATCTTTGTTCCGAAGCCCGGTTCAGGTTTGATATGATTTATATGTGTTATCTGTGAAGTTTGGTAAGAAACGGACTTCGTTTGGCGTGATTCGGATCAAATATGCAAAATTTGAAGTTTAAGAAGTTTTGAAGTATTTCATTGATTTTTGAGGTTTAATTCGATGTTTATGATGTTATTTTGGTGATTTGATTATACGTATAAGTCCGTAGGATGTTTTTTAGGTTGTGTGCATATTTGGCTTTGAGCCCTGAGGGTTCGGGTGAGTTTCGGGTAGGTGTCGGGGTGCAAAAACATATAAAAATCTGGTGTGGAACTCATTGCTGGTGTCTGNGGGTGGGGGGGAGAGATGGGGGGGGGGGGGGCTGGGTAATTGCACTGTGCGATCGCACTTAGGCATCCACGATCGCGAAGCCTGGAAACCCTGTCCACTATGCGATCGCATTGCTTCCTTCGCGATCGCATAGTTATAAATCCGCCCAGTCATTTTTTTAAATCAAAAACAGAATAGTTACGGGATTCTTCACCATTTTTCATAAACCTCTTCTTCTCCACACCTCTTGGGCGATTTTTGAAGAACTTTGTCACCATAGCTTCATAGGTAAGTAATCCTAACCTCGTTTTCTTCAATATTTATCAACATCCATTAGATTCTAGACCTAAATGCATGGAATTAAAGGTAGAAAATTGGGGGTTTGGGTAGAGTTAGGGCTTTTTGATTATTTGGGAATTTGACCTCGTTTTGGGGTCGGATTTCAAAACAAATTAAATATTCGGGCTCGTGGCTGAATGGGTGATCGGGTTTTGGTCCAAACCTCGTATTTTGACCAAGCGGGCCCGGGGTCAATTTTTGGATTTTTGGGAAGAAAGTTGAGAAATCTATAATTAAGCATTGAAATTGAATTGTTTAGCATTTATTGATGTTATTGAGTCAATTATGTCTAGATACGATTGATTTGGAGTCGGGTTCGAAAGGAAAAGCGGTGCTTTAGGCTTGATTTGGACCTTTGGAGTCGAGGTAAGTGTTTGGCCTAACCTTAGCTTGAAGGAATAGGTGTTGCGTCATATGTGCTACGTGATTATTCCATGTTCAATGTATAGGTAAGGTGACGAGTACCTATGCATTATTGCCAAGCATGCCCGTGAGTCGGATTTTATGATATATGTGTTTTTCTTCGATATTCACTGTGTTATGAAGTAAATTTCATTTTGGAGGTTATTCAATTGATGGAAATACTTGGTTGTGAACACTGTTGATTAATTGTTCGGTTGAGGATTATTTTGTTAAGTTATACACTTGAGCGAGATTGGTTATAGATGTGTCCCTTGCCGGGACGGTATTTATTTCTATTGTTGTTCCCTTGACGGGATGTTGTGATTATGATACATGTTGTTGATTTTCCTTGCCAAATTGTTGTTCTTGATATTGTTTGGGTGAGGAAGAGTGTAAAGCACGAAGGGTGATGCCGTGTATTTATTTATTGCATTGTGAGGATGAGAGTGTAAAAGCATGAAGGGTGATGCCGTGTCATGATATGATATTTAAAGCACGAAGGTTAATGCTGTGCCGTTTCTATTTATTTATTGTGAGGATGAGAGTAAAATCACGAAGGGTGATGCCGTGTATTTATTTATTGCATTGTGAGGATGAGAGTAAAAACACGAAGGGTGATTCCGTGTACTTGTTTGTTCTGTGTTGTTAATTCTTGTTGTTGTTTTGATAATTAATCTGTTGCTTTGTACCGTTAGTTCAGTAATTGCTACCCCTTTTCCCCAACACGTTCTCCCCGTTTTTGTACTTAATTGTTTACTTCTTGTCGTTATTTCTTTTATATATTATTGAATTGCATAGGTATTTACTATTTGTTGTGTCCTAGCCTCGTCACTACTTCGCCGAGGTTAGGCTCGACACTTACTCAGTACATGGGGTCAGTTATACTGATGCTACACCTGCACTTCTTTATGTGGTGCAGATTATGGTACCGAACCCAGTGGACACTGACCGAGGGAGTATCCTTCAGTCCACCGGAGACACTAAGATAGACCTGCAGGCGTCTGCAGGCCTTGGCGTCCCCTTCCTTATTCCACTTTCCTTTATTTCTGTTTCTAGTACTTCAGAAAACAGTTGTATTATTTCTTTCAGACCTTTTATCTGTATTAATCATAGATAGTCCGTGACATTGTAATTCCAAAGATCCGGGTTGGCTAGTTTGAGAATTTGCTAAGTTTATGGATTTAGTTATGTATTTCCTTTTTATCTGTTCTTACTTTTAAGCTGTTATTTACGGAAAAGCCGATTTTTTACCTGTTCTCGCTTAATAATAAAGGTTTTACTAAATATAATTAAATACGTTGGCTTGTCTAGCGGGTTCAACGTTAGACGCCATAACGATCCCTACGGTGGAACTTTCGGGTCGTGACACAAAATTACCCCTGCCCGCCAATAAGCCTACGCGATCGCGAATGGACTCCTGCGATCGCGTACAAGGAAACCAGAAACAACTGATACCAGATTTCAGCAGTTGCCAACCAAATACTAAGTCCGTTAACCATCCGAAACTCACCCGAGGCCCTCGGAACCTCAACCGAACATGACAACACATCCCATAATTTCATCCCAACTTATTCGAGCCTTCGAACCACTCAAAACAACGCCAAAACACCAAGTAAACCTCGGATTCAAGCCTAAGAACTTTGAAACTTCCAAATTTTTCCATTTATGTCGAAACCACCCAAACCACGTCCGATTGACCTGAATATTTGCACACACATCCAAAATGACACTACGAACTTGTTTCAACTTCCGGAATTCCCTTCCGACCCTGATAGCTAATTTTCCACTCCCGACCAAAAATCGCCAAAAACTCAATTTCGCCAATTCAAGCCTAATTCTACTCCGGACTTCAAAATAACATTCCGAACACACTCCTAAGTCTCAAATCACCTAACAAAGCTATCCGAGCCATACCACATTCCGAGATCGTTTACCTGTAGTCAACTCCCGGTTGACTTTTCCAACTATTAAGCCAACTTAAGAGACTAAGTGTCTCATTTCTCACCGCGACCACTTCGAACCCGAACTAACCGACCCAACACAACATAATTAGGCTAAGCAACACATGATAAGATAGAAACATGGAAAACGGGGCTAATCTCACGGAACGACCGACCGGGTCGTTACAACAACACCGCTCACTTAATTTTACAACAAAATAATTCGTGATCAACATCACACGAGAGACAATGTTGGCATGATTAATTGATGTTTATTTTTATTTTACTCATAATTAATACACTAACAAATAACTACAAAAGAAAAGATGAATGAGCTTAAAACCCCTTAATTAACCGCAACCTTTTTTTGTTTATTAGTGTGGATGTTGATCATCCACATTTAGAATAGGTAGAGTAAAATACTTTAATGTCACGACCCCAAATCCTAACAGGTCGTGATGGCGCCTATCGTGGAACTAAGCTAGCCAACCATAACATAACTACACATTTATTTTAATAAATTTACTCAATATCATTAAATACCAGCATATGAAGTATAAAAATTCCTCTAAGTCTGTAGGCAACCATAATATAAACTAACAGTCTAAACGAATCCCCCTAGGACTGGAGTCAACCGATCACGAGAAGCTAAGAAAAAAACTAACTCTGCTAATGTCAT
Source organism: Nicotiana undulata (assembly GCA_005239495.1). Classification (NCBI taxonomy): domain Eukaryota; kingdom Viridiplantae; phylum Streptophyta; class Magnoliopsida; order Solanales; family Solanaceae; genus Nicotiana; species Nicotiana undulata. Next base: position 12,233 of record ML293911.1, on the reverse strand, counting down.
TAACAATGCCTAGGAATAAAATAATAATACTAATAAAGGAAGGGAAATGGAGAAGCTGCGGACGCTGGACAGCTACCTCGAAATCTCAAAGCTGACGATAACGAACTCCCAAATCCTAACAGGTTGTGATGGCGCCTATCGTGGAACTAGGCTAGCCAACCATCACATAACTACACATTTATTTTAATAAATTTACTCAATATCATTAAATACCAGCATATGAAGTATAAAAATTTCTCTAAGTCTATAAGAAACCATAATATAAACTAACAATCTAAAAAAATCCCCCCAGGACTGGAGTCAACCGATCACGAGCATCTAAGAATAAAATTAACTCTGCTAATATCATAAACAATGTCTGGGAATAAAATACTAATACTAATTAAGGAAGGGAAATGGAGAAGCTGCGGACGCTGGACAGCTACCTCGAAATCTCAAAGCTGACGATAACGAACTCCCAAATCCTAACCGGTTGTGATGGCGCCTATCGTGGAACTAGGCTAGCCAACCATCACATAACTACACATTTATTTTAATAAATTTACTCAATATCATTAAATACCAGCATATGAAGTATAAAAATTTCTCTAAGTCTTTAAGCAACCGTAATATAAACTAACAATCTAAAAAAATCCCCCCAGGACTGGAGTCAACCGATCACGAGCATCTAAGAATAAAATTAACTCTGCTAATATCATAAACAATGTCTGGGAATAAAATACTAATCCTAATTAAGGAAGGGAAATGGAGAAGCTGCGGATGCTGGACAGCTACCTCGAAATCCCAAAGCTGACGATAACGAACTCGGATGGCTACTGCTCCGAACCAGTACCTGGATCTGCACACAGAGGTGCAGGGAGTAATAATGAGTACGCTAACTCAGTAGTAACGAAAATAAATCACACTCTGAAGAATAAGAAACACACAACAACAAATACACCAATCCACAAAACAGTTAAACACCGAGTCTCCATAAAGTATACATTTAATACATAAGTTTGAAAACCAATTTCAGTAAAAATCCTTTGAACAAGTATATTTTTCCAAATGTTTCTCAGTAAAAACTCCCAAAATATCAGTTCGAAAGATGAAACGAATCATAATCAAAACTCAGTAAAATATCATTATAAAACCGCCCCTCGGGCCAATTCATCTCTCATAATCAATCTCTTAGCACCTCACCATCTCTCAGTAACAATCACTCAGAACCTCACAGTCACTCAGCATCAGCCCCTCGGGCAACCTCACTGTCACTCATGCCTCCCAATCACTCATCACTCGGCACTCACACTCGCACTCAGTAGGTACATGCGCTCACTTGGGGTGTGTACAGACTCCGGAGGGAATCCTTCAGCCCTAGCGCTATAAATAAGACAAATCATGGCATCAATCACTCTCAGGCACTCGACCTCTCTCATATCATAACATCCTCACAATATAGGCTCTTTGCCTCACTCAATCAGACACTCTCAATATGCCACTCGGGCCATAAATATACCGAGTTCTCGACCCAAAAATAGTATTTCATTTTCAATAAATAATATCAACATACTCTGAGTGTCAAAACAATTATCAAGAAGGACTGAGTGAAAAATCATAACATATCAAGTGAGGAATATCACTAAAATAGCCCTTAAGGGGGTTAAACAGATCGACACTAGGCCCCAAACATGGCTTACAACCCAAATATATCAATACTATTAAGCATAGGCTTTAAAAGCGATTTTGCAACTCAATAGTCGCCTAAAAAGGAATATATTTCCAAATTCCCAATTTGTGCACTCCAAAACCGTGAAAGGATGCAAAGTCCGGGGTTTCATACCCTCAGGACATGATTTAAAGACATTACTTACCTCGAACTAGCCCGAAAAGCTACTCTGCAACACGCTTGCCTCTCGAATCAACTTCCGAGTGCTCCAAATCTACCAAGTTCAGATTTTTATCATCAAATTATGCTAAAAGAATGAATTCCAATTGAAAAATATCGATTTTAAGCACAAAATCCGAAATCAGTAAAAACCCGACCCTTGGGCCCGCATCCCGGAACTCGACAAAATTTATATCAAAATATTCTTCATCATCTCACGAGCCCGTACATATAAAGAACTCGAAAATCGGAGTTCGTTTGACCCCTCAAATCATCCCTAGAAGGTCTCATAATCTCAAGCCCTAACTCCACCTTTTTCTACTGATTTTCATGAGTTAAACACTGATATTTTGTTCCTTAATCACAAATAATCGAGTTTTAGGGTCCAAAATCCTTACCTCAATGAAAACGATGATTTCCTCTCTTCAAAATCGCCTCAAAGCTCTTTTCCCGTTCAAAAATGGTGTAAAAGGGTTTAATGGTCGCGGAGGATTTATTAAAATATTGTTCACGCGTTTTACTGTTCACCCGAGTTACTGTTCACCCGAGTATTGTTCACCCGAGTTACTGTTCACCCGAGTTACTATTCACCCGAGTTACTGTTCATCCGATTTACTGCTCATGCTGGTGTGAAAAAATGCAGCAACATTTCTTCTAGTCTAAATTGATCCGTTAACCTTTCGAAATCCACCCGAGGCCCTGGGAAATCTCAACAAATATACCAACACGCCCCATAACATCATTCAAACTTAGTCGAGCCTTCGAAACACCAAAAACAACATCAAAACACCAAAATCACATCAAATTCAAGCCTATGAACTTTGAAATTCCTAAATTCACCAACGATGCCGAAACTATCCAGAACAACTCCGATTGACCTGAAATTTTGCAGACATATCCAAAATGACATTACGAACCTGTTCCAACTGTCGGAATTCCATTCCGACCCCGATAGCCAATTTTCCACTGCCGACCGAAAATCGCCAAAAACTAACTTTCGCCAATTAAAGCCTAATTCTACACCGGACATCACAAAAATATTTCGGACACACTCCTATGTCCCAAACCACCTAACGAAGATATCCGAGCCATAAAATCCGCATTCCGAGGTCGTTTACCAATAAGTCAACTCTCAGTTGACCTTTTCAACCATTAAGCTATTTTTAGAGACTAAGTGTCTCAATTCCTACTACAACCGTTCCGAACCCGAGCCAACCAACTCCAACTCGTCCTAAACAGTATAAACAGTGCATGATAAGGCAATAAAAGTAATAACGATGCAGATTCTACGGAACGACCGGTCGGGCGTTACATTCTCCCCCACTTAAATACACGTTCGTCCTCGAACGTGCCTAGAGTTGTTCCAAACACCACCAAAATTGCCGTGTAACCTACCATGCACATATTCAGATATGATTCCACGTCACCCTGGCCCATATAGGTGTGATAGCGCCACACAGATGGAATTTAGATATCCAATCTTTACCCATAAACCTTAGAACTACATTTCCCTTCTGAATCAATTTACAAGCTCAAAATCCCACAACTACAACTGAATAAGTCTGAGCACACTGTAACAAGTCATATCCGTAACCCAAGATGAAATACCATGATACACTGCATGACTCAAGCACTCATAGTGATAACTCCTAATCACAATGGCCGCTCAAAACAACCCAAAACCGGTACATATCCTCTTATCAAGCAATGTCTCGCTCTAACACTCCCATATACTGCCGATGATGAAAGAAACACGTAGAAACCAACAACCATTCGTCCGATCAATATCAATAGCATCCAGAGCCATAACTTGTGCAACTCGTGCACTCAATAACAACATCCCAAGAGCTCAATTCATAAAATAGAAGATTCACATGAGAGGACTATCCTGCCATTAACAATTACTATCACAGCATCATGCTAAAAGCCTGGCACATACCGTAAAATGGGAACACACAAATCTAACACCAAGGAGCATACCTCTACATAACCCGTTACAAAGCGTGATCCCATCCAACCGACCACATGAAATACTCCAAGTCGCCTTGCTCAAAATCAATAACCATGCGAAATTGACATCAAGTACTCAAAGTGCATTGCCATAACCATGGAGAAATCGGACGATACCATGCCACCAGAACCAGAAAGAACATTACCAATACGTCCCAATTCTGCAACACCCAATTACTTACCTTACCCAATCTCGCTATAAAGCCCCGATAGAACCGCACCCTATGCACATATAACCAATGATCACCACACCTCGAAAACCCGAAAGGCAACTCATAGATCACTCCAAAACACGAATAAGCTAAATGACAATCGAGTGGTACATCCCTCAACAATAGCAATTCGGACTCAACAATTCCGACCTATTGCAGAACACACCCAAACTGGGCCTATCAATAACTCTAAATCATCTCTGGTCACCCACAACAGATAGATAACTCTCTGAAAGTTCATAGTGACTGAATCATGACACATACTAATATCTGACTAGATTTGCTCACATATTCACGGTCTACAACCACAAAATAACCTATTCATGAGAACTCCTAGTCTCGAAATCCATAAAGCTCACCAATTACCATATCTGATCCCAGTTGCACCACTCGAATATATAACATGTCTCTAATACTCAATCATTCCACGGGGATACTCCTATAATTCTTCTGTGCCACCAAGCAAACTTGAATATCATCAGTCGATCCAACAAAGAGCGTCGCAATACCAATGAAGCACCCTTAACTCAAACACATTTCCCTTTCTGAATGTATACCCTCATCAAGCCACCCAATAGTGGTATCATTTACCTAGTTAACTGAAACTGCCAGTGTTGACCTTCCTTCCAGAACTGAACCGTGACCTCACATGTGCCAATCTCCACTATACACAAAATACCGTATACGCCATGCAATCCTATGATAAATATGAGAACTCTATGCTCCCTTCCGAGCCACAAACAACTACGTACCCAACTAGCCAAGAACTTTTCCGTTTGATCCTATCTAGAAGCAAAATCACTATACATCACATGCCCCTCATGCCAGAAGAAAAATATACATCTCTAACCGTGGTAGAAACCATTAAGAACTCTCTGAATCCCATTTGTACAACACCCAACCATCAGGACTGAAGCCTTTTAACTCAACCAAGCTACGCATGCCATCAAATCCCAAGAGAACTGCCAAGAAACACCTGTAACAACTCATTACTTCGTAACACCCACAGAACTAATCATATCCCTTATCCTGCCGATCCGACCTACTACCAAGTTGTCCTATTTATTCAAGTTCCTTCTGACTTACCTTCGAATTGATACTTCCTCTTGCCATAATACCGCAATTCTCAATTCAGGCTCACCACACGAAACTCAATCATAAAAATATACCGTCTAAGGATCATAAGCCGCTGAATACTCTCTCAAATATCCCCAAAGGCACCACATTAGAAATACTTATCCTGAAGAGATTTCTTGCGAATTTAAGTCATTACCTCCCCTTTCCTGATACTGATGGATAGAATCCATGATAATGTAAATACACCAAAAGCCTTGATACCCTCCACGTACATCTCAGTTCTAGCCCAATTCACACCTTGAAGATCCTCAATCGCTACATATAACCTTGAACCTTTTGAACCATTCTCGAACGTCATTCACTCTACGCAATTTCAATTACACTAACCAAGTAAACAGAACGACCTGACCCCGCTTGAAAACCACATACTAGGAAAGTAATACACACCTTTGAAGCCACAAGCACACTCATACATTGCACACACTACACTGACCAGTACAACTTAATCATTCAATAAGTTCCATTATCCGTAAAGTACATTACAATCTGTATCGAAGAAATTTCCATTACTCGAGTCATTTCCAAACCCCACCTCTGCAGGTTATAACTGGTTCACCAATCTACCTCGAACCGAAACCAATACAACACATAATCGTGAAATCAACTTGTCATTAACAGACTCCCCCACTTGGCTTAAAGCCAAAGATCAAGGCAAACAATAACTCATGATGCTCATACGCTATCACTGCCACCATACTGTGGTGAGATCCAACTAAATCCTTCATAAGCTCATATGTCCCAAACCATCTAACACCTCAAATTGTATGCAAATCTAGCATTCCCCATTGTGATGGTCATGCCAACTCCCACAAGCAATCTAAACTCAAATTACAACCTACATCATTTACTGGCAGAAGCGAACTTACTACAGATCAACATAAGGATCACATACCTCGAACAACCCGCAGGAGGTACCCTTGCCTGCTTAGCCTCAAAGTGATATCTCTCTATACACTTCCAAATATCATAGCTATTACGCAATCGCCTTACCCTCCTACATTAGAACTCAACTAATGCCTGCCCCCGAGACATCACAATAAGCGGTATAAGAACCTAAAGCTGATGGCAATACTAACACTGGAGCCGTGGTCAAGAAAATCTTGATCTTCTGGAAGCTCTACTCACACTCGTCTGACCACATGGATACCTTCACTGGACACCACGTGTCCCAAGAATGCTATTGAACTGAGCCAAAAATTCAGACTTGGAGAACTTCGCACAAAGCTTCTCCTCCCTATATCCTTGTAATACCAACATCAAATGCTGAGTATGCTACCACTGGATACGCGAGTACGCCGGGATGTCATACATGAACACAATAACAAAGGAGTTATAACACGGTGGCATGCACCATCAATCAATTACATGAACGATGCTGGGGCATTGGTCAACCCAAAAGACATCACCCGGAACTCATATCACAACAGAAGGATCCGCTTCACTCCACATCTAAACAACATGGGAGCTCCTTCACTACACTTACATCTCGAGGACATATTCTAATTTAAGACTAAGTCAATTACTCAATGATTCTTGTTACATCTCCCGCTAATCCATTCTTGTCACAATCACACAACCTGAACATATCTAACTATCAATCACACTCACCACGTAGTAATCTAGTCATAAGCTTCCGTCAATAAGGACACCAACGGACATATAAGTCCCCCAACACATGTGCTCACACAGACGAAATCTCAGCACTCAAGCCACAAACAAAATCCGGCCTCAAGTCCTTCTGACTAGCCCATTATCAACATGCTAGAAAAATTCACATCTCATCCATGGAAGTCACAAGTCGTCGATGTACAACTGATACCAAGCGCTCACGTGCGCATTCGAATACATGAAAGGAATTCAAAGAATTACGCTTATGGCTGAATAAAATGGATTCGCACGACAAGAAATAAAGAATGTGAGATTTTTCCTAAGAGTTCTGGAGCCTCTCGAAGATAAGTACAAACGTCTCCATACCGATCCGCAAGACTCTACTAAACCTGCTCATGATCGTTGAGTCCTATGCAACCTAGTGCTCTGATACCAACTTGTCACGATCCCAAATCCTAATAGATCGTGATGGCGCCTATTGTGGAACTAGGCTAGATAACCATCACATAACTACACATTTATTTTAATAAATTTACTCAATATCATTAAATACCATCATATGAAGTATAAAAATTCCTCTAAGTCTGTAAGCAACCATAATATAAACTAACAGTCTAAACATATCCCCTCAGGACCGGAGTCAACCGATCACGAGCATCTAAGAATAAAACTAACTCTACTAATGTCATAAACAATGTCTGGGAATAAAATACTAATACTAATAAAGGAAGGGAAATGGAGAAGCTGCGGACGCTGGACAAGTACCTCGAAATCCCAAAGTTGACGATAACAAACTCGGATGGCTACTGCTCCGAACCAGTACCTGGATCTGCACACATAGGTGCAGGGAGTAAAGATGAGTACGCCAACTCAGTAGTAATGAAAATAAATCACTCTCTGAATAATAAGAAACACACAACAACAAATACACCAATCCACAAAATAGTTAAACACCGAGTCTCCATAAAGTATACATTTAATACATAAGTTTGAAAACCAATTTCAGTAAAAATCCTTTGAACAAGTATATTTTCCCAAATGTTTCTCAGTAAGAACTCCCAAAATATCAGTTTGAAAGATGAAACGAATCATAATCAAAACTCAGTAAAATATCATTATAAAACCGGGCCAATTCATCTCTCATAATCAATCTCTCAGCACCACACCATCTCTCAGTAACAGTCACTCAGCACCTCACAGTCACTCAGCATCAGCCCCTCGGGAAACCTCACTGTCACTCATGCCTCCCAATCACTCATTGGGGGTGTGTACAGACTCCGGAGGGGCTCCTTCATCCCAAGCGCTATAAATAATCCAAATCATGACATCAATCTCAGCCTCTCTCATATCATAACATCCTCACAATATAGGCTCTCGGCCTCACTTAGTCAGACACTCTCAATTTGCCACTCGGGCCATAAATATACTGGGTTCTCGACCCAAAAATAGTATTTCATTTTCAAGAAATAATATCAACATAATATTGGTGTCAAAACAATTATCAAGAAGGACTGCGTGAAAAAGCATAACATATCAAGTGGGAATATCAGTAAAATAGTCCCCAAGGGGTTAAACAGATCGGCACTAGGACCCAAACATGGCTTACAACCCAAATATATAAAAATATATCAATACTATTAAGCATAGGCTTTAAAAGCGATTTCGCAACTCAATAGTCGCCTAAAAAGGAATCTATTTCCAAATTCCCAATTTGTGCACTCAAAAACCGTGAAAGGATTCAAAGTCCGGCGTTTCATACCCTCAGGACAGGATTTAAAGACATTACTTACCACGAACTAGCCCGAAAAGCTACTCTGCAACACGTTTGCCTTTCGAATCAACTTCCAAGTGCTCCAAATCTACCAAGTTCAGATTTTTATCATCAAATTATGCTAAAGAAATGAATTCCAATTGAAAAATATCGATTTTAAGCACAAACCCCGAAATCAATCAAAATTCGACCCCCGGGACCGCGTCCCGGAACTCTACAAACTTTATACCAAAATGTTCTTCATAATCTCACGAGTCCGTACATATAAAGAACTCGAAAATCGGAGTTCGTTTGACCCCTCAAATCATCCCTAGAAGGTCTCATAATCTCAAGCCCTAGTTTCACCTTTTTCTACTGATTTTCAGGAATTAAACACTGATATTTTGTTCCTTAATCACATATAATCGAGTTTTAGGGTACAAAATCCTTACCTCAATGAAGAACAATGATTTCCTCTTTTCAAAATCGCCTCGAAGCTCTTTTCCTGTTCAAAAATGGTGTAAAAGGGTTTAATGGTAGCAGGGGGTTTATTTAAATATTGTTCACGCGTTTTACTTTTCACCCGAGTTACTGTTCATCCGAGTTATTGTTTACCCAAGTACTGTTCACCCGAGTTACTGCTCATGCTGGTGAGAAAAAATGCAGCAACATTTCTTCTAGTCTAAATTGATCCGTTAACCTTTCGAAATCCACCCGAGGCCCTCGAAAATCTCAACAAATATACCAACACGCCCCATAACATCATTTGAACTTAGTCGAGCCTTCGAAACACCAAAAACAACATCAAAACACCAAAATCACATCAAATTCAAGCCTATGAACTTTGAAATTTCTAAATTCACCAACGACGCCGAAACTATCCAAAACAACTCCGATTGACCTGAAATTTTGCAGACATATACAAAATGACATTACAAACCTGTTCCAACTGTCGGAATTCCATTCCGACCCCGATAGCCTTTTTTCCATTGCCGACCGGAAATCGCCAAAAACTAACTTTCACCAATTCAAGCCTAATTCTACACCGGACATCACAAAATATCATGGACACACTCCTAAGTCCCAAATCACCTAACGAAGCTATCCGAGCCATAAAATCTGCATTTCGAGGACGTTTACCAATAAGTCAACTCTCAGTTGAGTTTTTCAACCATAAAGCTATTTTTAGAGACTAAGTATCTCAATTCCTACTACAACCATTCCGAACTCGAGCCAACCAACTCCAACTCGTCCTAAACAGTATAACCAGTGCATGATAAGGCAATAACAACAATAAAGATGCAGATTCTACGGAACGACCGGTCGAATCGTTACATTTAAAGTGGACAACGTAAAAGAATTATCCCTGAATTCCAAAGATTTTGGCCTAAAGCATAAGCTCATAATGGATTTATTGGTCATAAGAAAATACACAACATATAGAAGTATTTTAGTGCTCTATAGGAGAAACCATTATCTTTTTCTTATGTGTGTTAGACTCAAAAATATCAAATTTGAAAGATTGAATTTTGTTATATAAGCACCAAAGGGATGAGTAGGATCAGAATGTAGGTTTTCAACTTTGACCTAATTCAATCATGACATTGCACTCTTAAAAAAGTAATCTCTCGATTTCTATTTATATGTAAAAACTAAGAAGCTTTGACTCTCGAAACTCGAATACCATCATATAAACCAGGTCGGGGGAGTACCTTTGTAATTTTCTAGGATATACACAGATAAAGAGTTGACCATTGAATGAATAAATTAGTTAATTATCAATGTTTTATACTTGATAATACTAAAATAACAGCCCAATGAAATTTCACAAGTGAGGTCTAGGGAAGGTAGTGTGTACGTAGACCTTATCCCTACTTCGGAGGAGTAAAGAGGCTGTTACGATAAACTCTCGGCGCAATAATAGGCCAAAATATTCCTCGGATAATTTTTCTTGGATTTTTTCACCTTATTCTCACCACTCCATTATGATTGACGTTACATAGTTCATTCGAGCATTTAACCTTTTCAAGAACACCACTACAACTTCAGGGGGGGAAAAAGAGAAAAAGAAAAAGACCACCGCAGCCACACGACTCGTTCTGAAGAAGAGGCTAAAATATTCACCAGTATTCTTCTGGGGAATGTTAATTGCATGTAGGGGTGTATATGGATGTGTTGGTTTTATTTTTAGCAAAACTATATCAAATTAATTATATCAGTTTGGATTGGTTCATTTTTTTCGAGTTTTTCGGGTTTTCGATGTTTTTTTGTTACATGAATATTATTCCAATCTTACTTTTTTAAAGTTATAGATAAAGTTTTGATAAGTGAATATATGTCTAGTAAATATTAAAAAAATTGACAAACATAAGATCTATTAAAATATTCAAATGAGAGAATTCTGTTAGTCATATATGATAGTTATTTTCTTAGGTCGTCTAACAATAATTTCGTTAATATACGCTTTCTAGGGTGTTAATGTGACAGGATCCCAAATATTTCAATATTTTTTAAAGAAAATTTAATATAAAGTCTTAATATATATATATATATATATATATATATATATAAATAATATATTTATATGTCGATTTGGTCCGATTATTTTTACTCAATACCAAACCTAGTCGGGTTTTTTAATTTTTGATTTGGCTTTTCGGTTTGGTGCGGTTTTCCGGTTCGATTTGTGTTGGGATATATACTATTAACACGAGTTTGGTTTGGATATAGTATTTATTATGGAACAATTGTTTATTCAATTTTAATAAAGTTTTAAATAGATCATATATTAGTCTATGTCCTTTGCTTATAGTAGATGATTTAGTGTATAGAGTTTAGCTTATACACGGAAGATTAGATCATCGGTTCTTATAAGTATAAAGTTTGAGTTCACAATCTAATGATGGAATTGGACAAATCATCATGTATGATTGTAGCATAATATTAAATAGAATTTATCTTGATTATGGGAACAGTTTAATTTCAACTTCTTGTGCTAGTACATTTTATATGTATTGAACGGACCAAGTAGAGATAAGTATTTTATACTGACTTAATAAAATAAACTCTCTAGCCATTAAATTTACTTATACTCTTAATCTTGATATAATTATTATTAGCTGTGTATATTATTATTGTTTTTATTTATTAAAGTGCGAGATTCTTTCGTAGGTCAATATGCCTGGTAAATTGGACAATAATAATGTACATTGGCAAAGTAATAGTTAGTTGATGGAATCCATGTCGCAGTTTAGAGATTGATGATACACCTTTATGAAAGCTTAAAAGTTTCATGTGTAAACCCGACCGATGGATTTTGTATCCGACACATGAAATAAGTTAAGCAAAAGTCGAAAGGAAATAACCAATAAATTAAATCGTCAGTAATTTAATTTAATTGATTAGTATCTGAATCTTAACATGGGGAGTTAAATAAGATTTAATGGATGAATTTCGAAATTGAATAACGAGTGAAATTACGAATTTTTAGTGAAATAATTCGTAATTAATTATGGTGGATATTAATGTAACGACCCAACCGGTCGTTTTGTGTGTTGGGACTCCGTCCCCGTGAGTGACTCTTTCAATAGCGGCTACTCGTGCCTTATGACCTGTGTGGGCAGGTAGTTCGAGATTCCGAAGTGATTTG
>ML293910.1:3663-20815 GCA_005239495.1 Nicotiana undulata | reverse complement strand
TCAATGCGATCGCAAGAAACGGGCTGCGATCGCGAAGGTGTGGAATCCAGACCTCTACGATCGTGAAGAGGAGGCTGCGATCGCAGTGAACAATCACAAGCCCAGCAAAATCCTTCTCTGCGATCTCGCAACCCACCTTCTGCGATCGCAGAGAAGGAAACCAAATAGCAAATTTTCTGGTTTTTCCAACTTAGCTCCCGGGGGTCTGAAACACACCCGAGCCCCTCGGGACCCCATCCAAAAGCACCGGCAAGTCTGTATTAATGATAGGGACTCGCTCGAACTTTCGGAACATGAAAAACAACAACGTAACTCGAAATCAAACCCCAAAACCAATTAATCAAACTTAAGAACTTTGAAATTCTAGAATTCACTTCAACGCGCCGAACCGGCCTAAACCACTCGGAATGACTTCAAATTTTGCAGATAAGTTATAAATGACACAACGGAACTATTCCCGGTCTCGGAATTTCATTCGGACCTCGGGAACATAAAATCACCTCTCAAGCCAAATTTCAAATTCTTTAGAAACACCACAAGTTCATTAACTCCCTTTTTCCTCATTTGGATCCGAAACCAATCAAATCAAGCACGTTTTACACCAAATTCCACAGATAGGACAAATAACATGTAATAAACTTGTTTCGGGCTCCGAAACCGCAATAAGGGCCTGGTAACACGGCTTTCACATAATCACTCATTTTCACAATCCTTTCTTATTTCCTGAAAATAATTTTCTTTAAAAATTCATTTCTCGGGCTTAGGACCTCGGAATTCGATTCCGGGCATACGCCTAAGTCCCATATTTTCCTACGGACCCTCCAGGACCGTCACATCACGGGTCCGGGTCCGTTTACCAAGAATGTTGACCAAAGTTAACTTTATTCAATTATTCAATTCAAAAATCCCATTTTTAACAACTTTTCACATGGAAGCTTCCTGGCTACTTGCTCGGGCTGCGCACGCATATCGAGGTGAGATTAACGGAGGCTTTCAAGGCCTCAGAACACAGATTTAGCTGGAATTACCTAGGATGACCTTTTGGGTTATCACAAATTAGCACCAATTAAAAGATCAAACAAAATAAAACTCACAAAATCAGAAACCCTAAGAAGCCGGGTGGGGTAAAATGATAAGAATCAGGGGTTCACATAACATGAATTACAGAATAAACATAATACAGGCAGGAGAAGTGAAGATTCAGAGACATTGATGAATAAAGATAGAGTAGGATCACATAATAAGCATGAATGATAGCAATCAAACATAGGGTTTTCATGAGAACACAGTAAACATAATAGAACAAGTAAACATACTATCAAAAAATGAACTCAGGAACCCAAGATTACGACTAAAGATCTAGGGTTTTAACAAAATCGGACAACAAGGGGAAAAACCTCAAATAAACGTTCAAACTTAGTGAGAACCACAAGATAATACTAAAAAAATCAGAAAGAAAATCGTTTAAAAGGGGTTTTAAGAACCCTAGTTCTTTTTTTGCAAAAAATGAAGAATCATTCAAGAAAATAGGAGAATCTTTAAAGGAACATAGGAAAAAACCTCATAATACGTATAGATCTATTATGGATCTAAGAGAATCAGAGGTTTAGAAGTTAGGGTCTCAAAGCGAGAACCCAGAAAGAGAGAGTTAGTGTAGAAATCACCGGATCTAGCCGGAAAGTAGTGAAAACCTTACTGAAGGTCGAGCCATGAAGGCCTGAGACAGGAGAGAACAAGCCAAAGGTGTGAGTAAACTGGTCCTCGTCCCTTGAGGGCCTTAGGAAAAGCATTACCGGCGTAAAGGAGCCATAGGAGGCCTGAGGATGGTGAAGGCTCCATGGTCTCCGGTGAAGAGGCAGTCGGAGAAGACGAAGGACCTTATCGGAGGCGGAGAGGAGACTGGAAGTCTCTAGAGAGTTGGAGAGTTAGAGAGAGAGTAGAGAGATGAGTGACCGAGTGAGAATGAGGGGCCGGGGGGGTTGGTCCTAGGTTAATTATGGTAACTAATAATCTGGGATGTTGATTCAAATTGATCAACGACTCAGATTGATCAAAGGATTGGGCCAGGTAGGAATTTTGGGTTTGGGCCGGGTGAATTAGGTTAATTAAATCAGATGGGTTGGGGTCTAATTTGGGCTATATTTTAAAATAAAAATGGCTAGTTGTTAAATACCCATTAAAGTTAGATAAATAATTAATAAAATAGCTAATAATTACATAAAAATGAAATTAAAGCTAAATAAATAAAATTAAGGTAATTAGTCAGTATTAGAAATATAAACTGACTCATTATCGAATTAAAATAGCATTAAAGGCTATAATTTCAAAATTGCTGTAATTATAGCTAAATAATGCCAAATTGGCTAATTTGCAAAATAATTAAATCCCAATAGGATTAAAATAACATATTGAGCTGGGGAAATATTTTGAATTTATTTATAATACAATTTATGTATAATTGTTGAATAAAAATACTGAATAATTTGGAAAAGAAATTAATAAAATATGTAAAATTATGGGGAAAATGTGAGTAATCATGAACAATGATTTTCAAGGCTGCGAACTATCGATCGGCCGGCTATGCAAAAACCTAGAATCTGCACAAAAAATATGTAGAAGTGTAGAATGAGCACACCACAGCGGAGCCTAGTAAGTATCAAGACTAACCTCGGTGAAGTAGTGACGGGGACTAGTCAGGACATCCACTAGTCTAATGAAGCTAAACAAGTATAACTATAGAATTAACGAAAACAATGATATACAACTAAATGCATTCGGTAAGGACATGAAATAACACAAAAATGATGAATACAGCAAATTCGGTAAGGGGGGAAATAACAAGTGTCAGCAGAGAAACATGAAATAACACAAAAATGATGAATAGAACATAACTAAATCTGGAATGTAAATAGACAGTAAAGACAAGTAATGACTCCACCACTTCCACTTCTTATACATCAAGTTCGTAGTCGTCTCCACGAGGTTTCGAACCTCGGACAAATCACCATTCACGGGTCCCAATATTCGAACCCTACACACTTGGAATCTTGTGCCCTCATTCGAGTACTAACTACACGGATGACTCGCGTGCCAATTGGATAATTTCCACCCATACGGTAAGTACAACAAGAGTATCTATACTTGACAACAACAAGGAACCCGTAATCCGTTAATAGTGCTTAATTGTGTGTATGCTTGTGCAGGGATCCTAACATGATTCAACAACCAATAAGCATAAGGAAAGGAAAGGGCAACACGTACATCGTCATCTCATAATTTCCACACGAATAAACTCACACAGTAAGTGTTCCAGTACACAATATCAACAACAAAGAATGCCCCCAGTCCAACACAAATATCACAAACAAACCCCCGACATAGCCCACATTGTCTCGCCACATGTGCAATAGTAAAGTATATGTCAGCCTTGTTTCGCCACACGTGCATAAACATGTTCCCACTTTGTCTCGCCACATGCGCAACCCACATATAATATATATATCCCGCCTTGTCACGCCGCGTGTGCTTTATCAATAGAAAACATGGCATGACAGAAACCTCGTGCAAATCTCCATATCAACAACCGCACGGCAGAAACCTTGTGCGTCACAACAATCACAACCGCACGACAGAAACCTCGTGCATCACACAACAAGTACAATAACAACAATGACAATAATACAAGAAATGGTAAATATATCAACTCAAGAACCTACGACCACGAGAAAGGCAAGGCTTGTTCACAAGAAACAAACACAATAAAGAATGCAAGGCATATTAAGAACAGCTCAGCAAGGAAGGAAAATAGCATGTAACAGTCGTACCTAAATGCATGGGTCAATAAGAAATCAACACGAATCCAATAAATCTATGTACGGGCAAGTCAACTAAGGTATAGTATATCCAAACTTCCTTTAAGGTCGGGCAGTTTTGAGGGTATTCAGTAATTCCACTCAAGGACAAGCAACATGAAAATAGTCATAACCTCAGTTAAGACCAAACAATTATGGGATGAGATGAAGATAAGTACAACTAGAGAGAAGTAGTTAAGAAGACATAGCATGATAGTAAAAGGAGTAAAATCTTCAGATAAGTCAATTCGGAGTCAAATAGGGCAACCGGAGTAAATTAAAAAGTAAGAAATTCTACAATTAAGCAAATAAACATGAAACTAGAAATTAGGAAATTCAATTATACCAAGAAAAATTCATGCTCAGCGAGCATAAGGACCTAAGATTCCTAAAGGGCCAACTCTTCACAAATAAGTCTGAGCACGCACTCGTCACCTCGATCACACAGACTACAATCAACATAGAAGACTCAAATCCTAAGGGGTAATTCCCCCACACAAGGTTAGGCAAGATACTTACCTCAATGACGACAACCCGGTACTCTAAAATTGACTTCTCGGGTGAAAAGGCCTCCGGGCAGCTCAAAACCAACTAGAACAACTTCAAAACACACATAAAACTTAAAATGAACTATTCCGAATAATAAAGTTTCGATCTTTACAAAAATCTATAAATCGACCCAAAAGTCAAGCCCCCGGCCCCGCACCTCGGAACCCGACAAATTTTTATAAAATCCGAACACCCATTCCAAATTGAGTTCAACCATACAAAAATTTCCAAAGTTCGATACCATTTCGTCCCTCAAATCGTGAAATTTCATTTTGAAAATTTTCTTCAAAACCAACATTTTTCCTAAACCCAAAACACAATTTAAATGATAAAAATAAAGACTAAAACATGGAATATATTTAATTCTAAGTGAAAAACACTTACCCAATCGAATTTCGTGACCCCCCCCCCCCCCCCCCCCCAAGAATCGCTCAAAACTGAGCTCTACAAGTTAAATTATGATTAAAATGGTGTAACCCTCGATTTGGGACTATATTCTGTCCGCCCAGGTATTTGTGCATCGCGAACGTGGAGGAAGGATTGCGTTCGCGAAGAAGAAAAATGAAGGCTGCCCAGGTTTCTCACCGCGAACGCGACAATGAGCTCGCGAACGGGGAGGAGAAGGGACAGAAGACTACGCGAACGTGTTGGGAAGGACGCGAACGCAGAGAGGAACTGAGGCTGTCCAGAAAGAACCTTTGCGAACGCGTGGAGTAATACACGAACGCGGAAGGTGGGATGGCATAACTACGCGATCACGATTAAGAACTAGGTCGGATAAGAGATCGCGAAATGAAGAATGCAAGCGCAAAGAACAATTACTCCCTCCCCCCAAAATTACTCATCGCGAACGCGAAGGCGCAGATGCGAACGCGAAAGAGAAAACCAGCTAACAGACATCAGCAGTCCAAAATGGAAGGAAATTGACCCGAAGCCCATCTGAAACACACCCGAGGCCCCTAGAATCCCGTCTAAACACACAAACAAGTCATATAACCTAACACAGACTCGCTCGAGGTTTCAAATCACATTAAACAACTCTGAAACAATGAATCAAACCATAAATCGGACTTATGAACTTTCAAATCCTCAAACTTCTAAACTCGTGTCGAACCCTATCAATTCAACCCGGAATGACGTCAAATTTTGCAGACAAGTCCCAATTGACATCCCAGAGTTTTTCCAACTCTCGAAATTGCATTTTGACCCCGATATCCTTAAAAGTCAACTGTGGTCAAACTTCTCCATTTCCCAAACATCAAATTTTCCAACTTTCGCCGAATTACCTCAAGTTACTCTACGGACCTCCAAATCCAATTCCGGTCATGCTCCTAAGTCCAAAATCATCAAACGGAGTTGTTGACATCACCAAAAACTCATTCTGGAGCCATTTACACAAAATTCATAATTCCGGTCAAATTCCACCGCTTAAGCTCCCAAAACTGAAATCCTTCTTTCAATTCGACTCCGGATCATACGGTAACTGAATCCAACCATGCACGCAGGTCGATATACATAATATGAAGATGATCAAGACCTTTTGCCACCGAATGGAGCTTAATTTCTAAAAACGACCAGTCGGGTCGTTACAGAAACTCACCCGAGCCCTCAAAACCCTGTTCGAATATACCAATAAGTCCTATTACATAACACGAACCCGTTCGAGGACTCAAATCGCATCAAACAACGTTAAAACTATGAATCACACCACGAATAAAACTTATAAATTTTCAAATCTTCTAACTTCTAAAACGCGCGCCGAAATATATCAAATCAACCCAGAATGACACCAATTTTTTGCATGCAAGTTCTAAATGACATAACGAGCTATTACAATCCTCGAAATCGCATTCCGACCCCGATATCACCAAAGTCAACTCTCGGTCAAACCTCTCAACCTTCCAAAACTTCAACTTTCCAATTTTTGCCGAAATGCGCCGGATTTCCCTACTGACTTCCAAATTCAAATCCGGACATACGCGTAAGTCGAAGCCACCATACGAAGCTATTGAAACCATAAAAAATCCATTCCTGAGTCGTTTGCTCAAAGGTCAAACTCCGGTCAACTCTTTTCATTTAAGCTTCAAAAATACGAATTGTTCTTTCAATTAAATCCAAAATCATTTGAAAACCAATCTCGACCACACACGCAAGTCATAATACACATTACGAAGCTTCTCGAGACCTTAAGTCTCCCAATGGGGTGCTACTTCCCAAAACGACTAGCCGGGTCATTACAGTGGGGATAGGGGTGGGGTGTGGGGTGGGTTGGTGGGGCACGGGGAAGGTTGAAAAAGAGTTTTGAAAAATATTTTACCTTCTATTGATAGGGAAAATATTTCTCTCCAATTTGAGGAAAATGAGTTCATGAGAAAATGTTTTCCAAAATATTTACGCCAACCAAACATGAAAAAATTGGGAAAATTGAAGTTTAAACTAGAAAAATTGAATTGCATGATAGGAAAGTTGAAGTTTTTGCCAAAGCTTCAACCAAACACACCCATTGTCCTTGAAGTTTAAACTAGAAAAATTAAACATAAAAACACAATATCCTGAATTTTGAACTAAAAATATGAATTTTAGGACACAATGTCCTGAAATTTTGACTTAAAAAAATGAACTTCAGAATATTAAAACCTAAACTTCAGAATATCGTGTCCTAAAACTTAAACTAGAAAATTGAATTGCAGGATAGGAAGAGAAGCAACATGTGCCTACTTCTTTTAAGTGGTGGCGAAACACTAATAATTTGCAAGTGCTGAATAAAACTTAACAGCAATCCAAAATATGGCTATCAGGTGACATTTCTACGAAGGGGCCCCCAAATTTTATGGATTTATTTCGTTTCCTAGATAATGTGCGATGAGAATTCAAGCAAGGGTCAGTAAGGATTGAAAACATAACTTTTGCAGAAGGACACGTTCACAGAGTCTAAACCTTGATTGAGTTCAAAACATGCTTGAGTGAGACCAAATGATAAATATTGAAAATAAATTATACACAACTCTATCACAAAAGAATAAGAATTAGAAGTGTATCTTTAGCCGTTGTTCTTCAAGTAAGAGACGAGAATTAGTTTTGATCTATCTTCAACTTATAAGCCTAAAAAAATTAACATAAGACGCTAAGAAGCTTCTAGTCTACACCTATCCCACGGATGTCATACATATGGATGTCACGGGATAGGGACTCTTTGCACAAACCTTAACCTATAGACTTCTCAATAAACCAATACCGGACCGAACCTTGGTGCCAACCTGGAAATCGAGTGAGCCCGGTTTTGATCGTATACAAATAGTCCCCTTGTTTCTCAGAAATAAGATGATCAGAAATGATATGAACTCTCGAGCTTCATCTTTTCGACAGATGATATCATTGACTGACTCAATCATGATGTAAGCTACGAAACGACCCATCAGTTCGGTAACCATGGAATTAAATGCATGTTAGGCGCTGGTCGGCCACTGGGCGACTCTAAATCGTCACCTTCAACCTATAAAACTTTGATTCTTTCTTCATTCAAACCTTTACAACTATTACCTTCTCTGCTTTTGCTCTCAAAGAACTCTTGCTTCTCACTTCTCATACCCACTTTTTCTGAATTTTAGTCAATTCCTTCACTATCTACCTTTCATAAATGGCAAAGACATCCGAAACTGTGCGCCAAAATGAGGCTCCGTCTTCATCGCGCTTCGTCAGCGACGCGGCGGCGGCGGAGTCCCACCCTGAGGAATATGTTCCGACGGGGTGCCCGATAGTTGCCGATTTCAAGATAGAGAAGACCCCTTCGGTACAGGCCCGGTGTGAACCGATGTCGAGATACATGAGTACCATCATCGAAGGCCTCCTCGCTAAGGTTAAAGAGGAGTGCAACTGGGTATACAAGGACGTGGACGTTCCCTCCCCCGAGGAATCGATCACCATATACGTAGAGGGGTACTTAAGTGTTTACACTTACCCCTTTACATTCAGTCTTCTAGATCCTATAATAGTGGCCTTCTACAAAAGGTATGATGTTACCTTGGGCCAGATTCATCCATCGTTCTAGAGGATCATCGTCCTCCTTCGCTTCTTCTCCAGCAAAATCAAGGGTTTCTCTTTTACCCTCGATCATCTAATGCGTATATACAGTCCCCGAATCTATCGAGAATTAATCAAGCTCACTCGTCGGGCTAGCAAATCCCCATTCTCTAGCATTGACTGCCACGACCCAAATTCCCACCCTTTAGGCCGTGACTGCGCCTAACGTTGAACCCGCTAGGCCAGCCAACGTGTAACTTGCAATAGCAATTAAAAATCATTTAATACGAAATAGAACGCTAACTCATCAGCCTCAACCAGTTTCCATCGCATTCCGAGATATTAGTGGGACAACTATTTAACCGAACATCAGTAACATACCTTCTCTAACAATAACATTTCCAACATCGATAATAAAAATAACAAAAAAAGAAACTTGAATGCGTAAGGGATGAACATAACAATCATAAGATAATGTAAACTTCCCAAAATCGGGGTGTCACAATCTCACGGACTAGCTACTGGAATACTAAATACAAGTCTG
This sequence comes from Nicotiana undulata, assembly GCA_005239495.1. Taxonomy (NCBI): domain Eukaryota; kingdom Viridiplantae; phylum Streptophyta; class Magnoliopsida; order Solanales; family Solanaceae; genus Nicotiana; species Nicotiana undulata. The sequence goes on along the minus strand of ML293910.1, from coordinate 11,851 downwards.
GAAATGAAAATACAACACTGTCTTGAAAATAAGGAGAAAGACAATGAAGCGGTAAAGGAAGGAAGCCTCGGGATCCTCGAACGCCAGTGTATACCTCGAAGCTCTGACGTGGACTGAAGGTATCTCCCTCAGAACGCTCCACGGGGTCCGGTAGCAGGGTCTGCACAACACAAGGAAGTGCAGTGTAGTATCAGTACAACCGACCCCATGTACTGAGTAAGTGCCAAGCCTAACCTCGGCCGAAGTAGTGACGAGGCTAGACTTGACATTAACGATAACCTGTCCTATTCTACAGCAGGTAACAGGAAATAACACAAGGCAGGAGATAAACCGGCAAGTAGGGGATACGGGAGCAGAAAAGGGGGACAAGTGGAATAAAGCAGTCACATCGACAGATAGAAGTGATCCAGAGAAACAATCCAACATAATCGACAACGAAACAATATAAAAGTCGGAAAAGTAAACAATGGCACGGCATCACCCTTCGTGCTTTTACTCTCTTCCTCACAATGCAATGTAATCAAATATCATGGCACGGCATCACCCTTCGTGCTTTTACTCTCTTCCTCACAATGCAATGTACAATGAATCATGGCACGCCATTTACCTTTATGCGTATAATCAATAAAATCATGGCACGGTATTTACCTTCGTGCTTATAATCAATAAAATCATGGCACGGCATCACCCTTCGTGCTTTACACTCTTCCTCACTATGCAATGAAATCAAGTATTATGACACGGCATCACCCTTCGTGCTTTACACTCTTCCTCACCAAACAATAACAGATAAATGGCAAGGAGTACAGCATAGTGGAAATAAGCAATTCAGAACACCCGGCAAGGGGGAAACATCAAGTAGTAACTCAAGAAATGCCCGGCAAGGGTCTCAGCTATAACCAATTACCTCAATCACGTACTCTACACTTGTATTACCATTCGTATCAACACTTCTCAAACTCAATAGCCAATACTTTCAATCAAGAATAAATTACCAAGTAAAGACAGTCTCATAATATACTAAACAGGGAAGAAACGCTGCAATTTCTATCAAAACAGACTCACGGGCATGCTTGAAACACATTGCATAGGTACTCGTCACCTCACCTATGCAATGAACATGATATTCACTTAGCACATAGCAAATAATACCTATTCCCTCACCAAAGTTAGGCAAGACACTTACCTCGGGTCCAAAATAGAGCGATCAACCCTCTAACACCGCCTTTCCTTTATAATCCGGCTCCGAAACGATATTATCTAGGAGGGTGTGGTGATGAAGCTCGTCAAAAATGGCTAAGGAGCTGTGGGGAAGAAGGAAGGAGTGAAAACTTGGGAAAGTCCCGTAATGCCTACTGTTTTGGGTTTAAGAGGAAAAATCACTAGGCGAATCTCGCACTTGCGGATAAATGATCGCACCTGCGGTACCGCAGGTGCGTAAAAATGCTCGCACCTGCGGTCTTGGGCCAGCCCAGAAGGGGCCGCTCCTGCGGAAAAGAATCCGCTCTTGCGGAGTCCGCTCCTACGGGATTTGGTCGCCCCTGCGGGAAATCTCGCGCCTGCGATGGGCTGGAACGCGCCTGCGGTCTCTCGCCTACGGACTCTGGGCTGGGGATCGCACCTGCGAGGCTGGGAGCGCAGGGACAGTCCCGCACTTGCGGCTGGGCAACCGCACCTGCGGTCACACCAGCTGCTGTGCACCAGCAGTGGTTTTTGCTGGTTTTTGGCCTCGCGCGGGGTTCGGGAGGCACCTGGGCCCACCCGAGCCCCCGTTCAAAAATACCAACAAGTCCTAAATCACTTAGCGAACTCGCTCAGATTTTCGGAACACGAAAAACAACAGCGGAACTCTAACTCAAACCCCAAGACTGATTAAATCAAATATTAAGAACTTAAAATTCTAGAATTCATTTCCAATACGCCAAACCGGCCTAAACTGCTCGGAATGACATCAAACTTTGCAGATAAGTTATACATGACATCACGGTACTATTCCCGGTCTCGGAATCTCATTCGGACCTCGGGAACATAACATCACTTTCCAAGTCGCATTTCAAATTCTTTAAAACCTCAAAACCTCATTTTGATCCGAAACCACTCAATTCACGCCCGTTTTACACCAAATTTTACAAATAAGACAAATAATATATAATAAACCTGTTCCGGGCTCCGGAACCATAATACGGGCCCGGTAACACGGTTTTCACATAATTATTCACTTTCATATTCCTTTATTATTTTCAGAAAACAATTTCTTTTAAAAATTCATTTCTCGGGCTTGGGACCTCGGAATTCGATTCCGAGCATATGCCCAAGTCCCATATTTTCCTACGGACCCTCCAGAACCGTCAAATCTCAGGTCCGGTCCGTTTACCAGAAATGTTGACCAAAGTCAACTATATTCATTTATTAATTATCAAAACTCATTTTTTTTATCAAATTTTCACATAATAGCTTCCCGGCTACACGCCCGGGCTGCGCACGCATATCGAGGTGAGACTAACGGAGGCTCTCGGAGCCTTGAAACACAGATATAGCTTAAATTACATAAGATGAAATTTTGGGTCATCACATTGACTAAACCCATGATCGAGGCTAGATGGTCAGGTTTGTCCGAATAAGGACATCAAACCTGATCCCTACCGAATATATGCGGTTCCTGGAGAGGTGGAACTTCAATCGTAAGTGTTTCTGCGTTGAGCATTCGTTTTCTCCATTCTTACTTCCTTCAGCCTTTGCTTAGGTTTATTTTGCTTCTACAGCTGTGGTCCAAATGTCGGACCCGATTCCGGAGTTAAAAAGATGGGTCGATAGTCTAGTATCTCAGAGGCCCTACTCCGAACAGGCTTGGATGGAGCTTTACAGGGGTTGATGGGAGGCTTGCAACCACGGTAAACTTCTGCTTTCTATTTGTTTTTCAAAAAAATTCTTTTCTTACCTAACTTGCTTCCCTTCCTTTGTAGGCCTCAGGAAAGATGTCCCGATGAGACCTCCTTCCGGCGATAAAGAGATCCTCCCTCAACCATCAGCTCTGAAACTGGCTAAGGAGAAAACAAGAAAAAGGGCCCGAGTCTGTTGGGCTCGGAAAAGAAAAGGCAGGCGAGAAAGCTTCGCAAGGCTAAGGGAAATGTTGTTTCCCTATCTTTGGAGTCAGTCTGTCGACTAATTGATGAGCTGGAAGAGGAAGAACAACAAGAAGAAGAAACTGGGTTAGTAACTTGCTCGAGGGTTACCGTTTCGGCACATAAACCCTTCGAACCAGAGGCAACCAATAAAGGAACTTCGGTCGAGGTTCCTAAGCCAAAAGTCACCACGCCCGCATCGAAGATGGGAGAAGTAGATCTTCAAAGAAAAACTCCCCAAGCATTGGAAGGGGTTCCTGGGCTCGATTCTGGTGTGGTCGATATCTCGGATTCGCCCTAGAATTTCGACGCCATGATTCAAGAAGCAAATATGTTGGACGGGTAGCGGGTGGATCTCCACAGATTCTTTGACGGGATCGAGAAGGCTACTTCTGATGAGATCCCTGGTTTTGGCGACCTATCGGTGCCGAGGAAGGTACCACCGTCGAGGACATTCTGGCCTCCATCAAGCTTGAGGCTGGTATACCAGATTTCGGCCCCGAGCGCCGATCCTAGCCGCAAACGGCATTTGGTGCTGACCGTCCCTGAAGATACTCGAGTTTTCTTGGGGTTTAAGTTATTTGAGGGGCCTAGTGACAGAAGAGGACCAGGCGGTGATGAATGTTTTGGAGCACCTGTTTGTTAAACGAGGCCCAACATGCACTAAATCGGGTAACCTTCGAACTCTATTTTTTACTCTCTTTGTACTTGTAGATTATTCTTAACACCTTTTCTATTTATTTTTCAAGATTCGGTGTTGCACCATGAAGCCTTTGTGAGAGTCCGAGAGGAGCACAAGACGAAGTACGGAGCCTCGCTGAGAAGAACTATACTTATCGGCTCCTCAGCGAAAGACTATAGGTCGATCTGGTCACAGCTCGGGAGAAGCATACCGACATGGCCGAACAGGTATTTTGAATGCTCCACGATAGTGATGCTGAGTTAGAGATAACAACTAATGATCCAATTCTACAGATCCATTAGAGGCTTGAGAAAATCGACCAGCTCAGTAAGCAAGTGGATGACGTTCGAGCTGAGGCTAATGTTTTTAAAGGGAGAATGGACGTCTTGGCTGCTATGAAAGATGTCGTTCAGGCTCAGTTGGAACCGGATGAGACTTAGCTTTGAGCTGAGAAAGAGAAGAATTCGGTGCAGACCGAGAAAATCAAAGAGCTCCAGTCTCAGCTGGATTCAGTCGCCAGTGAACTCGATAAGGCTAAATATGAAATAGTCAAGGCCGACGTCCTAGCTGGTGAGAAGGTGGCCCAGTTCAAAATCGATGTTGAGTCCATCCATTCCAAAGTCAGAAGCATAATCGATCATGAAAAGTGGCAAGCTCGGAGGGAAGTCCTCGAAAATGCTCAAGCCTAGGATTTCAATATCACGACCGAGGTTGACAACGCCCGAGCAGAAGAACATCACGCTCGGAAGTTGGCCTTCCCCGAGGATGGCTCCGTTGAGCAAGAAGAAGAAGAGCTCGAGGACGGGGATGACGCTTCTGACGAAGACCAAGATCCATAGGACTTAGTACTTTTTGCTCTTCTCTTCTGTATTTATTTTTTCTTTGGGGCCATTCTCGGGCCATTGTAAAGAATTTTGATCGGTCCATGTTGCCCTTGTAAATAATATTTTGCATATATATAAGAACTTTCTTCCCTTCTGCCTTATATAATTATTGTCACGCCCTTTTTTTCTATCGCACGGGTTAGGTACGGAGAGATAGGGTTTATGACATTTGGACAACTCCTTAAAGGAAAGGGTTTAAGGAAGAGTCGCCACCTAACGATTTTTATGGTGCGTTAGGTCACCTAGAGTTGATAACTCATGAACTAGTTTGCATTACCAGAGATTGGGTAAGGGCTTGAAATTATCCCAAGGGGAAGGTGTTAGGCACCCCTCAAGATCCACAATTGTGGGTCCCAGCCAATAAGTTTTGTGAATTTGGACGGTGAACAAGTAACAAGTAAGGTTCATATAAGAGGGGATTTCAAGCAAGCTTAAAAATCTTTTAAAAGTTTGGAGACAATATAAAATAAACATTTGAAAAGAAATTGTCCTAGGTTTAAAGTAATACGGATCACTTCAATCCAATATCCGGTATGTCACACCTCGAAGAGGCGGCTACATGTGGTATTAGCACACCAGTTATCATATCCGTATTCTACCCTCCCCATCCCGTAAAGATTGTTTAAAAAGCGTGTGTTGGTTACGAATTCTTATTGCGTGCCATTACCCGTCCCATTCTATAAGTCCTGGCGGGTGTTTAGGACTTCTAATCCTACAAGGCAGGAACTAGGTTGAACCCTTAGGTTTAAAGGACAAAATACTAGGCGATATACAAAACAAGTAGGATTGCACATATAAGGGAACATATAAAGATAAAGAAAGGCTCACAGGTCCCTCCACACATAGACATGTAAGTAGCACGTCTCAAACACGATCAAAGTCTCAAGACAGGAGTTCAAAAATAATAATTTTAGTAAAATAGTGAGTTGCAAAAGATCTGTTTTGGAAACTTAATGAAAGCAGAAGATTCAATTAGGACTGAGTGACTTGAAGGATAGTTGAATTTCAAAAATACAGTAGCTAAAGGCAACAGTGAGATTAAGAAGTACACGGTGATTTAAAGCTTTCAGAAAACATAGAACGAAGTCATTAAAGCATGGGTTTGTAGTGATTTTAAAAGATACGGGACTAAAATACAGTGGCTTAACATAGAGTAATAGTTATCAGTTTACAGAGAACTTGTAGTGTAACGACCCGGTCCGTCGTTACGCAATATACGCATCTATTCCCTTATTTCTGTCTTGTAGTAGCTCGGTTAGACTGTTCAGGAAGTGTTGGGGTTGGTTGCTTCGGGTTTGGGGTGAAAATAGAGTGGATTGAGACACTTAGTCTCTAACAAGATCTTTAGAGTTGGAAAAGTCAACCCGGAGTTGACTTATTGGTAAATGTCCTCGGAATGCAAATTTTATGGTTCGGATAGCTTCGTTAGGTGATTTGCGACTTAGGAGTGTGTTGAGAATATTTTTAGGATTCCCGGTGTAGAATTAGGCTTGAATTGGCGAAGTTAATATTTTGGCGAATTCTGGTTGATAGGCGAGATTTTGATCCGAGGGTCGGAATGGGACTCCGAGAGTTGCTGTAGCTTCGTTAGGTCATTTTGGACTTGCCCGCAAAATTTCAAGTCATTCGGAGATGGCTTGGTTGGGTTTTTGATCAAATGCGTGTCTCGGAAGTTTTTGGAAACCATAGACTTGAATTGGATGAGAAATTATGGTTTTGATGTTGTTTTTGGCATTGTAATGGCTTGACAAAGTTTGAATAGCCATGTTGGATATGTTGGTATGTTTGGTCAGGGTCCCGAGGGGCTCGGGTTTGATTTCGGGCATTAAACGGAGCATTTGGAACTTGAAAATGCAGCTGAAGCTGCTACTGCTGGTGCGATCGCACCTGCGATGCTTGGGCCGCAGGTGCGGACATCGCAGGCGCGAGAGTGAAGGAGCAGGGGCGGAATTTGTCGCAGGGGCGGAAAGAAGTCCTCACCTGCGATGTCGCAGGTGCGAGAAGGGTATCGCAGGCACGAAGTCTGGGAGGTTAAGCGGTTTTCGCAGGTGCGGTTGAAAGGTCGCACTTGCGGAGTCGCAGGTGCGAGAAAAGCACCGCTGTTGCGGAAATACCTGGGCAGAACCTATAAAAAGGCAGCTTTCGCGAAATTAGTCTTCTTTCACCATTTTGCACACGGGTTGGAGGTTTTGAAGGGGTTTGAAGAGGGATTTCGTTGTTTCTTCAAGGAGGTAAGTTTCTTGGACTCAAAACTCGTTATATTGTGCATTAAGAACGATTTTAGGTTGAAATCTTTGGTAAAAACAGTAGAAAAATGGTGGTTAGGGCTTGGGTTTAAGAGAAGAAGAATGGGGGAATTGGAGGACCATTTGAGGTCCGATTTTCGTGTTCTTGGTATGGTTAGACTCGGGAAAAGACAAGGAACCTAATGTTGTGAAAATTTCTGACTTTCGAGACGTGGGCTCGAGGGCCGGGTTTTGACCGAATTCGGGATTTGTATTTTTGCTAAATTTTGATTTGGGGATTTTTCCTTAGCACATTGTGATGCTATGTAATTGGTTATTGATAGATTTGGAGCATTTGGAGGCCGATTCTCAAGGAAAGGGCCCGGCATAGTAGAGTTGAGCCGGTTTCGAGGTANTGGTCGAGGTCAGGCTAGGGGGAGGGGTGCAGCCCGTCCGGTACGTGGGGCAGCACCTAAGGATCCTCCCATTACTTAGGATCAGGTTTCTGCAGTCGAGGTTCCAGCGGGGAAGGACCCGACACCAGTTGTGCCTATAGTGATCCCAGGTCTTCAGGAGACCTTGACTCAGATTCTGACAGTGTGCACCAGCTTAGCACAGGCGGTCGCTCTATCTTCTTCTGCTACCACATCTCAGGCCGGGGGAGGCATACAGACTCCAGCTGCCCGGACTCCTGAGCAGGTTCTTCGGGGGATCCAGACACCGGGAGTAGCCCCAGTCCAGCCCGTTGCTGCCGCACCGGATTTCATGGTCCCTTCCTTGGCAGATGATGAGCAGCGGAGACTGGAGAGATTCAGCAAACTCCAGCCCCCTACTTTCAGTGAAACTGAGGGCAAGGATACCCAGGCCTTCTTGGACAAGTGCCAGAGGATTCTTCGTACCGCTGGGATACTCGAGACTAGCGGAGTTCCAATTACCACTTTCCAGTTCTCGGGATCGACACTTGCTTGGTGGGAGGCCTATGAGAGGCGCATACCCGCCGGTACATCATTACTTACTTGGCACCAGTTTTCCATTCTCTTCCTAGAGAAGTATGTACCACAGTCTCAAGAGAGGAGTTGCGCAGAGAGTTTGAGCAGCTGCGTCAGGGGGATATGACTGTGACGCGATATGAGATGAGATTTTCCGAGTTAGCTCGTCATGCTGTCTGGTTTGTTCCTACGGACAGGGAGAGGATTCGGAGATTTGTTGATGGTCTTAACCATCAGTTGCGGATTCTTCTGACCAGAGAGAGGGTGTCTGGGGTTTCTTTTGAGA
>ML293909.1:15990-38787 GCA_005239495.1 Nicotiana undulata | reverse complement strand
CCAACCCGTGTGTAAAAATGGTGAAAAAGGACAAATTTCGTGAAGGCTGCCTTTTATAGTTCTACCCAGGCATTTCTGCAACAGCGGTATTATTCTCGCACCTGCGACTCCGTAGGCACGACATTTTAACCGCACCTGCGGAACCCACTTAAACTCCCAAACTTCACACCTGCGGCCTTTTTATCGCAACAGCGGTACCGCAGGGGCGACATATTGACCGCACCTGCGGTCCTTCACTTAACACTCAGAGCCCACGCCTGCGAACCCATTTCCCGCACCTACGACCTCGCAGGTGCGATCTTCCTTCCGGCCTTGCGCCTTCACCCTCGCGCCTGCGATGTCCGCACCTGCGGCCCAAGCATCGCAGGTGCGATCGCACCAGCAGTAGCAGCTTCAGCTGCATTTCAAGTACCAATTCNTCTCATCCAATTCAAGCCTATGATTTCCAAAAACTTCCGAAACACGCATTTGATCAAAAACCCAACCAAACCATCTCCGAATGACCTGAAATTTTGCGGGCAAGTCCAAAATGACCTAACAAAGATACAACAACTCTCGGAATCCCATTCTGACCCTTGGATCAAAATCTCGCCTATCAACCGGAATTCGCCAAAATACTAACTTCGCCAATTCAAGCCTAATTCTACATCGGGCATCCTAAAAATATTCTGAACACACTCCTAAGTCCCAAATCACCTAACGAAGCTATCCGAACCATAAAATCCGCATTCCAAGGTCATTTACCAATAAGTCAACTCCGGGTTGACTTTTCTAACTCTAAAGCTCTTGTTAGAGACTAAGTGTCTCAATCCACTCTATTTTCACTCCGAACCCGAACAACCAACCCCAACACTTCGTGAATAGTCTAACCAAGCTACTACAAGACAGAAATAAAGGAATAGATGCATATACTGCGTAACGACGGACCGGGTCGTTACATTATCATAGTTCCCCAACACTGCCATAATCTTTCTCAAGGATGGAGGATGAGCAAAAGCAAAGATTATAGTATCATCAGCACATACCAAGTGGTTTAAAGGATCAGACCACTTAGGCATTCCAAATCACACAAATGACTTGTCTTCAAATAGCTTATTCAAAGATCTGGAAAGTACCTTAGCTGACATGAAAAATGCTGGAAATGGTGGATACCCTTGCTTCACACCCCTTGTACACTTAAAGAACCCTGAGGACTGCCCATTCACCAATACTGAGTACCAGTTATTTGACACTAAGTTCCACACCATGTTGATGAAGTGCTTAGAAAATCTCATCTTCCTTAACACATGCAATAAGTACTTCCATGATACCCTATCATAGCCCTTAACCATATCAAGCTTGATCAACACATTAGCTTGCTTTCCCCTTAACCTTATGTCAGTGAAAATTTCTTGAGTCAATGAGATGTTATCAAATATACTCCTACCCTTTACAAATCCGGATTGATTAGGAGATATTAGAGAAGGCAAAAAAATCTCCAATCTATCATGTAACACTCTAGACAAGACCTTGTTAATGAAGTTGCTCAAACTAATAGGTCTTAAGTCAGAAAAGATCTCAACTCTAGGATTCTTAGGCAGCAACACTAGATTGGTGTGAGTGATGGATTTAGGCAGTGCATCTCCTCCATAAAAGTGTAGCAGCATGTTGTGTATATCAGCACCATGTTGTGTATATCAGCACCAATAACATCCCAGCATGCTTGATAAAACATGTCAGTGAATCCATCAGGACCACTATCACTCTCCCCACTAAGCTAAAAAATTGTTGTCCTTAACTCTTCAATTGTTGGCAATCTGTTAAGTTCAAAATTTTGTTCCATAGTGACCATTGAAGGTACATTATTGAGCAAGTAAGAGTCAGAAGCATCACCTTCATTTGTGAACTATTTTTGATAGAAGTCCACTGCAATTGTAGCGAATTGCTCCTGGTATTCAATCCATACCCCACTGCCACTTTTGATCCTCTTCAGTTGCAATTTCTTTCTTTTGCCATTGACATGATTGTGAAAGAAACTTGTATTCATATCTCCTTTAGAAAACCAAGTCTGTGATGACCCAAGGGGTCATTTTATGAATTAGGCTCCGTTCTAGGCTTAATAGCCATAAAAAGATTAATTTTAACTACCTCGATTTGTGTGTGCAGTCCCGGCATGAAACCGGAAAGCTTTTATGTGAAAATATAATAAATAATAATTTTTAGAATTAAAAAAAAATGGTTTTAGTTGACTTGAGTCAACATTTTGAGTAAACGGACTCGGATCTGTGTTTCGATGATCCCGGAAGGTCCGCGGTAAAATATGGGACTTGGGCGTATGCCCGGAATTGAATTCCGAGGTCCCAAGCCTTAGAATTCAATTTTTGAAAGAAATTATTTTGCTGAATTATTAATGAAATAAAGAAATGAATTAACGTTTGAAATAGTTGGTATCGGGCCCGTATTTTGGTTCCGGAGCTCGATATAAGTTTGTTATGATATTTAAGCCTTGTCTGCAAAATTTGGCGAGAATCGAAATTTATTTGACATGATTCGAATGTCCGGTTGATAAATAGTGAACTTTAAAAGTTCTTGAGAAAAATAATGAAATTTGAGGTTTAATTCATAGTTTTAAATGTCATTTTCAAGATTTGATAGCATGAGAAAGTCTGTATGATGCTTTTAGACTTGCGTGCATGTTTGGTTTAGAGCCCCGAGGGCTCGGGTGAGTTTCAAATAGGTTTGGGTTGTGTTGCACTCGTTCTTTCTTATGTTTTGACGTCGTTTCTTCAAGCATAAATGATATCATATTGAATAAATGACCCCCGATTTCTATTTTGAATGAAGTATTAGATCCGTACCGTAATTACGGACCTGTAACAAAAAGAGTCATCGAATTTGGACATCGTATGAGAATTTTATAGCATTTTACTAAGATTGCCAGATTTTGCAGGTTAATTACGAAATTGCCACTGACGGCGTATTAAAAATCTGCACTATTTGCAAATATTAAAATCTACATATCTCCTTCATTATAAGGTCAAATTGAGTGCTTCAAAAGTCTAACTTGATTAGCATTTCATAAAGAATCCAATGAAGACATAAAAATCGAGTTTCAGGATCGTTTAGCATGAGAAACGAGGCATAATAGCTGGCAGAAAAATATATATAAAACGGGCAGACTTCTTCTTCTTCAAATTTTCGAAATCCACATCCCTAGGAACGAATTTCTTCACCAAATATCATCCCCAAGTCATAGGTAATCAATTCTAAACTTTACTCTTTCAATTACTCATTGTTTTTCATCACCTTTAAATCAAAAACTAAGAATTTTCATGGTAAAAATTGAGGGTTTGGGTAGAGTTAGGGAATTTTGTAAAAATCAAATCTTTACCTCGAATTGAGGTCGGATTTCGGGTGAATGGGTAAACGTAATTTGGTCCGAACCCCGAGTTTAGACCAAGCAGGCCCGAGGTCGGGTTTTCACTTTTTTTTATAGAAAACTTAGGAAAAAATTGTAATTTTCAATAAAGTTAGTTCCTTTAGCCTTAATTAATGATATTGAGTTAATTATGATTAGATTCGAGCAAGTTAGAGCAAGATTCTAAAGGAAAAGTTGTAATTGAGCAATGAGTGACCTGCTAAATTGAGGTAAGTGTTTGGTCTAACTTTGACTTGAGGGAATAGGAATCCTCACTTGTTTGCAAGTGAAATGCATGTGTGTGGTGTATAGGTGAGGTGACGAATATCTATGCACCACCAAATTTCTTGTTAAACATGATTTATTTCTCGTTTCCAATTTAATTGATTCATGTCTTAATTGTTCTATCTTCATTATTGTTTCTATGACTACTGAGACTTGTTACATTGTTGTTAAGTATTGTTGTGGTTATTTTGGAAGAGTATTGGTTGTTTATTTGGTTCCCTTGTGGTACAAAAAGGTTGAGTAGTTTGTGAGAAAATATATATATACATATGTTCCTGTTGGTTTCATTTTTGAGATGATATTGATGAAGTTTGTGAGAAAATACAATTCTTGTTTATAATTGTGGAGGCAAAAGTATTGTGAAAGGCTTGGCCTGAATTGTGAAATTTTTATAAATAAAGTGATATGATATGTCTGGTGGGAGCGGGTTGCACGCCGCAACAAGGAGTAATAAGGGTGGACATGTGGGATCGGGTTGCACGACGAGAGTCTTCTCCTATTTTTATAAAACTGTTTTATTATATTCAGAACAGTTACACTATTTCTTTCAGTCCATTATTTATAGTATTCTTTAGTAGTTCGTGAATTATGACACCAGACCCTGGGGTAGTCTTAGAGTTGTTTATATGATTAGTTTGTGACTCGATTTATTTATTTATTCATTTGTGTATTATTTTACAGTTGGAATTATTCACTAGAAACCATTAGATTAAGTTTATTTTATAATTGTTTATTATGTTTAATGGATAATCAAAGGAAAATAGCTAGTCGAACTCGAACATTGGCTTGCCTAGCAAGTGTGGTGTTAGGCGTTATCACGATCCCTAAGGTTGGGAATTTGGGTCGTGACAAGTTGGTATTAGAGCACTAGGTTGCTTAGGTCTCTCAATTCACGAACAAACTTTGTAGAGTCTGAAGGATCGGTACGGAGATATCTGTACTTATCTCTCAGAGGCTATGAAGTTAGGAACAATTTCGCTTCTATTCTACTCTGTCGTGCGAATTTATTCTACCATTGATGATTGAACTTGTCTTTTCTTGTCCTCTCAAAAATCTCGACAACACGCAAAACGTCAACAACCGGACAAGAGGTGAAGCCCCAATGACAGCTACGATTAGGGGAAGAGACAGAAGCAGAGCTCAAACTAAAGCTCGAACATCAGCACCTATTGTACAGTCTCAAATGGATCTAGACGCGGAGGTTCTAGCTCAGTCGGTACATGTTGGACTAGCCCATATCCCAGAAGGATTTATAGCTACTTCATTATTGCATAACAAGGGAATAGTTGAAAGCAACGAGGTTGATTTATATGAGATGTGAAGTTTAACATTGTGGATTATCAGGCATTATGACCTATGACTTCGTGCCAAGTGGGGAAATCCACTGTCAAGGAATAGATTGTGGGATCATGTGTTATATCGGTTTTGGCTTGGAATGTATAAGGCCTGAGATTTTGCAAGAGATAAAGTTGGGACTTGCGATATGTCTGCCTCCTTAATAACCATATACCTCATTACCAAAGGTGTTATATAGACAACTTTAAATCTACAGAAGGTCTACTCAACGTGGAAGTCACGGTGTCGAATTATGGGGTGCTCCAGAGCTTCTAGACTATATGGTTCGTGCCAAGGTTTATCTGTATAGAGCTCTACCTTTGGGGTCATTGTGCATCAATAAGGATAAGAGTTACCCCAAGGAATAACGAAGGGTACATGAATAAGTGGGATAACTCAGCGGTGTTGAGTCAACATGGTAAAGGAGAAATTGGTCTCCGGTGGTTGAGGCAAGCCTACGAAGAGGACGACCAGCCAGTGCAACATCAACTATTTGACTCAGTTCTCATAATGTTTTTGAAAGAGTTTGTTTCTCGAACCTTCCATTTTTGCGTGGCGCTTAGGGTTTGAACGATTGTGTCAGGTCACCATGACAATGTCAAAACATATCATCAGGTTTGATAAGTTAGCATGTCATACTCCTACTTTGGTTTATCTATCCAGTGAGCAAGTCCACAAACTCATTAAAGGACTCAATTATGACTGTAAACTCGTGTGCGACTCAGGGCAAGTCGATACTTCATTTCGGCGAGTGATAGAAATTGTCCTAGACTTGGGAGAGTCATATTTCACCAGTCACTCAGGCTACGTGCCCCATTGAATTTACGATTAACTTACGTGACCAGCTAGCGAAAAAGGAGTCGCAATGTCGAAAGTGGAGGTCAGATTCCTAGAGGTGGCTGAGGTCGATACATTAAATGGTGTCATTTCAAGAACAATCTATGATTAGTATAAAGTGATGATTTCCTGAACTTAATACGGTTATGCGTATCCAATAAAAATTCTTCTAATATGCTCTACTCTCGGGTGAGCTTCGTAACTAAAAAATCTACTTATGTGAATACTTGTATTGAAAATTCCTATGGAAATAACTGCGTCTAGAATCACGTGTTGTAATTTTGTTTAATGGAAAATATTTAAAGGAAGGAAATGCAATGTTTTCGATTGGCACGATGCGCATGTTGCTTGTGATTCAGAATTGAGGACAAGACCCTCGCATTGTAATATGATTTGAGATGTTTGAATCGGGCTACGAGCCGCAGTGGAAGTTATGTAAGGACGAGGTCCTGGTGATGGAAAATTCTTGTGTTTAAAGTCTCCATTAAAACTTTACTATAGTACTGGTAGGGAGTCATGCTTGTTAGTCTTATTCAACAATTTATGTATAAAATAATGATAATGATCATAATAATAAATGAATTAATAAATAATAATAAAAGTAATACTAATAATAAGTAAATAAAGAAATAAATTAATTAATTAACTGTGCATAATTTTCCAAATCCGTATTATAATTATTGAGCTTTGACCTACAAGGTATGTGCCCGCCCATGTGGTGTTAAATGAGACACGTTAATTCAGGTATATAATTACGAGGTCTTCAAGCATCGTACCTCGTTATTAGTATTGTGAAGGTTTGAAAGAAGATTATTGTTAACGTGAAGTTATTTGATAATTCTGTAATTGGCTATGAACAACTATTAAGAAAATAGAGGCAGTCAAGAACTGGTCTAGACCCACTACAACCACGGAGATCAGGAGCTTCTTGGGTTTGGCGGGTTACTACTGTCGTTTTGTGGAAGGGTTCTCATCCATAGCAGCCCCAATGAATAATTGACTCAGAAAGGTGCCCCATTTAAATGGTCATACGAGTGCGAGGCGAGCTTTTAGAAGCTCAAGGCAGCCTTCACTTCAGCACTGGTGTTGGTGTTACCATCAGGTTCAGGTTCAGGTTCCTTCACAGTTTATTGTGATGCTTCCCGTGTTGGGCTTGGAGCAGTGTTTGATGTAGGATGGCAGGGTGATTTCATATGCATCTCGACAGTTGAAAGTCCATGAGAGGAATTATCTTGTCCATGACTTAGAGTTGGCAGCCATTGTTCATGCATTGAAGATTTGGAGGCACTATCTCCATGGTCTGCCGTGTGAGCTTTTCACAGATCATCGCAGCCTTCGGTACTTGTTCAAGCAAAAGGATCTTAATTTGAGGCAGAGGAGATTGTTAGAGTTATCGAAAGACTATGATGTCACTATATTGTATCATTCGGGGAAGGCCAATGTGGTGACGATGCATTGAGTAGGAAGGCAATGAGTATGGGCAGTCTGGCATTCATTCCAGTCAGTGAGAGACCGTTAGCTTCAGACACTCAGATCTTGGCTAATTAGTTCGTGAGGTTGGATATTTCGCCCATACGTGCTTTAGCTTGTACAGTCGCTCGATCTTCTTTATTTGAGCATATCAGAGATCGGCAATATGATGACCCTTACTTGATGGTCCTTAGGGATACAGTTCGGCACGGTAGTGCCAAGCAGGTTACGGTTTGACGGTGTTTTGAGGATGCAGGGTCATATATGTGTGCCTAATGTCGATGGCCTTCGTGAGTTGATCCTTGAGGAGGCTCACAGTTCTAAGTATTCTATATACCCAAGTGCAACCAAAATGTACCAGGATTTGAGGCAGCATTATCGGTGGAGAAGGATGAAAAAGGACATTGTTACTTATGTGGCTCGTTGCTTAAATTGTCAGCAGGTAAAGTACGAGCATGAGAGACCCGGTGATTTGCTTCAGCAGATAGATATTCCTGAGTGGAAGTGAGAGCGTATCACTATGGACTTCGTTGTTGAGCTCCCACGGACTCAGAGGAAATTTGACAGAGTTTGGGTTATTGTGGATAGGCTGACTAAATCAGCACATTTCATCCCTGTGGCGAGTACTTATACTTCAGAGCGGTTGGTTGAGTTATATATTCGGGAGATTTTTCGCCTTCATGGTGTGCCCGTGTCTATCATTTCTGATCGGGGTACGCAGTTTACTTCGCACTTTTGGAGGGCATTTCAGCGTGAGTTGGGTACCCGAGTTGAGTTGAGTATAACATTTCATCCTCAGACGGACGGGCAGTCCGAGCGTACTATTCATGTTTTAGAGGATATGCTCCGCGCTTGTGTTATTGACTTTGGAGGTTCTTGGGATCAGTTCTTGTTGTTAGCAGAGTTTACCTATAATAAGAATTATCAGTCGAGCATTCAGATGGCTCCTTATGAGGCATTATATGGTAGGCGGTGTAGATCGCCAGTTGGATGGTTTGAGTCGGGAGAAGCTTGGTTACTGGGTACAGACTTAGTTCAGGAGGCCTTGGATGAGGTCAAGATTATTTAGGACAGACTTCGTGCAGCTTAGTCTAGGAAAAAGAGTTATGTAGATCGTAAGGTTCATGATGTGGCATTCATGGTAGGAGAGAGAGTATTGCTTCGTGTGTCGCCCATGAAGGGTGTTATGAGGTTTGGGAAGAAGGGCAAGTTGAGCCCTAGGTATATCGGGCCGTTTGATATTCTTGATAAGGTGGGAGGGGGGATAGCTTATAGACTTGCGTTGCCTCCAGGGTTATCCTCAGTTCATCTGGTATTCCACGTGTCTATGCCAGGTAATCTTCTATGTCCGTTCGAGGACGAACGTTTGTTTTAGAGGTAGAGATTGTGATGACCCAAGGGGTCATTTTATGAATTTAGACTCTGTTCTAGGTTTATTAGCCATAAAAAGATTAATTTTAACTACCTCAATTTGTGTGCGTAGTCCGGGCGTGAAACCGGAAAGCTTTTATGTGAAAATATAAGAAATAATAATTTTTAGAATTAAAAAAAATGGTTTCAGTTGACTTGAGTCAACATTTTGAGTAAACGGACTTGAATCTGTGTTTCGACGATCCCGAGAGGTCCGCAGTAAAATATGGGACTTGGGAATATGCCCCGAATTGAATTTCGAGGTCCCAAGCCTTAGAAATCAATTGTTGAAAGAAATTATTTTGCTGAATTATTAATGAAATAAAGAAATGAATTAACGTTTGAAACTGTTGGTATCGGGCCCGTATTTTGGTTCCGGAGCTTGATACTGGTTTGTTATGATATTTAAGCCTTGTTTACAAAATTTGGCGAGAATCGGAATTTATTTGACGTGATTCGGATGTCCGGTTGATAAATAGTGAACTTTAAATATTCTTGAAAAATATAATGAGTTTTGAGGTTTAATTCATAGTTTTACATGTTATTTTCAAGATTTGATCGCATGAGCAAGTCCGTATGATGATTTTAGACTTGCGTGCATGTTTGGTTTAAAGCCCCGAGATCTTGGGTGAGTTTCAAATAGGTTTGGGTTGTGTTGCACTCGTTCTTTCTTATGCTTCGACGTCGTTTCTTCAAGCATAAATGATATCATATTGAACAAATGAGCTCTGATTTCTATTTTGAATGAAGTATTAGATCTGTATCGTAATTACGGACCTGTAACAAAAAGAATCATCGAATTTGGACATCGTATGAAGGTTTTATAGGTATTTTACTAAAATTACCAGATTTTTCGGTTTAATTACGAAAGTGTCACTGACGGCGTATTAAAAATCTGCACTATTTGCAAATATAAAAACCTATATATCTCCTTCATTATAAGGTCACATTGAGTGATTCAAAAGCCTAACTTGATTAGAATGTCACAAGGAATCCATTGGAGACATAAAAATCGAGTTTCAGGATCAGTTGACATGAGAAACGAGGCAGAATAGATGGCAGAAATATATATATATAACGTGCAGACTTCTTCTTCTTCAAATTTTCGAAACCCACGGCCCTAGGAACGAATTTATTCACCAAATATCATCCCCAAGTCATAGGTAATCGATTCTAAACTTTACTCTTTCAATTACTCATTATTTTTCATCACTTTTAAATTAAAAACTAAGAATTTTCATGGTAAAAATTGAGGGTTTGGGTAGAATTACAAAATTTTGTAAAAATCGAATCTTTACCTCGATCTGAGGTCGGATTTCAAAACTAATTGTATATTTGGGTTCGTGGGTGAATGGGTAAACGTAATTTGATCTGAACCCCGAGTTTAGACCAAGCGGGCCCGGGGTCAGGTTTTCACTTTTTTGAAAAAACTTAGGAAAAATTGTAATTTTCAATAAAATTATTTCCTTTAGCCTTAATTAATGATATTGAGTTAATTATGATTAGATTCGAGCAAGTTAGAGCAAGATTCTAAAGGAAAAACTGTAATTGAGCAGTGAGTGGCCTGCGAAATTGAGGTAAGTGTTTTGTCTAACTTTGACTTGAGGAAATAGGAATTCCCACTTGTTTGCTATGTGAAATGCATGTGTGTGGTGTATAGGTGAGGTGACTAGTATCTATGCACCACCAAATTGCCTGTTAAACATGATCCCTTTCCCGTTTCTAATTTAATTGATTCATGTCTTAATTGATCTATGTTCATTATTGTTTCTATGACTACTGGGCCTTGTTACTTTGTTGTTAAATATTGTTGTGGTTATTTTGGAAGAGTATTGGTTGTTTATTTGGTTCCCTTGTGGTACAAAAAGGTTGAGTAGTTTGTGAGAAAATATATATATACATATGTTCCTGTTGGTTTCATTTTTGAGATGATATTGATGAAGTTTGTGAGAAAATACAATTCTTGTTTATAATTGTGGAGGCAAAAGTATTGTGAAAGGCTTGGCCTGAATTGTGATATTTTTATAAATAAAGTGATATGATATGTCTGGTGGGAGCGGGTTGCACGCCGCAACAAGGAGTAATAAGGGTGGACATGTGGGATCGGGTTGCACGACGCAACAGGAGAAATAAGGGTGATATATATATATAGGGAGGAGCAATAAGGGTGTACAAGTGGGATTGGGTTGCACGTCGCAACAAGGAGTAATAAGGGAGAATATTCATGTTTACTGTTTATAAAATAAAGGCTGAAACACTCTTGCTTTATTGTCATTATTTCATATTCTACTATTATTGTTATTTAAAGTGAAACTTGTTCTGTTTACGATTGTTGAGACATAAATATTATGAAAGGTTTTGACTTAAATTGTGCAATCTTTTCATTAAATAAAGAGATGTGATTGTCTGGTGGGAGCGGGTTGCACGCCGCAGCAAGGAATGATAAGGGTGGACAGGTGGGATCAGTTTTCATGCAGCAACAGGAGTAATAAAGGTGATATATTTAGGGAGGAGCAATAAGGGTGAACAGGTGGGAGCGGGTTGCACGCCGCAACAAGGAGCAATAAGGGAGGACGTTTATATTTTTACTGAATTTCAAAGAAAATAAATATTTGAAAAGCTTAAATGTTTATTTTACTATTCTTCATATTTTTGGCACTACTTTTATTTAAAGTTAAAGTTTGAAAACTTGGAAATTATTTGAGAAATTGGTTATAGCTGAGACTTGGAAAAGGCGGCTGAGTTATTTTATTGTCGTTGCAGTATTTATTTATTTGTTTAGATTTCCTTCTTGCTTCATATATTATTGTCACATGTTATATTTCTAAAGTCCCGACGTAGCCTCGTCACTACTTCGTCGAGGTTAGGCTCGACACTTATTCAGTACATGGGGTCGGTTGTACTGATATTACACTTTGCATTCTTTTGTGTAGATCCAGGTATTGACCAGCAATAGAGATATTTAGAGCGGCTATTCATTTATTCGGTGACACGAGGTATATCTTCCGGCGTTCGCAGATCCCGAGAGTCTTCTCCTATTTTTATAAAATTATTTTATTATATTCAGAACAGTTACACTATTTCTTTCAGGCTATCATTTGTAGTATTCTTTAGTAGTTCGTGAATTATGACACCAGACCCTGGGGTAGTCTTAGAGTTATTTATATGATTAGCTCGTGGCTCGATTTATTTATTTATTCATTTTTTTATTATTTTACAGTTGGAATTATTCACTGGAAACCATTAGATTAAGTTTATTTTATAATTATTTATTATGTTTAATGGATAATCAAAGGAAAATAGCTAGCCGAACTCGAACATTGGTTTGCCTAGCAAGTGTGGTGTTAGGCGCCATCACGATCCCTAAGGTTGGGAATTTGGGTCGTGACAGAGTCATCCCAACTTTTTGCGTCCAATACTGCTCCTCAATACTCAGGTATTTCTTCAATTTAGATTGAGCTTTTTGAAGCACAATCATGTTCTCAATTGTAGGCTCTTCTTCAAACAACATCTCTTTCACCCTAACAATATCCTCCAAAATAGCCAACTGCTTGAAAATATCACCAAATGTTTCCCTACTCCATTTTGACAGTGTTGCCTTCACCCCCTTGAGCTTCTGGTTGAACATCAAAAACGGATCCCCTATGAAATCAGCTTCCCAATTCTGCCTCACCACATCCATAAATATAGCATGCTTAGTCCAAAAGTTCAAGAACTTGAAAGGCTTGACAAAATTGGTGTCTGCTCCCCATATGTCATTAGCAATGGTGCATGATCTGATCCAGTTCTGATTAGATGTTCAACTTCAATAGTTGGACACATGTTCTGGAATGGCAAATTCACAAAGATCCTATCCAATCTTTTGAATATACACGCAATATTAGATTTCCCATTCCACCATGTAAATGGACTTCCTTTGTATCCTTGCTCAAACAAACTACTAGAGTTTACACAAAATGCAAAATCCTCATATTCAGGAGGGTGTACTGGCAGTCCTCCTATTTTCTCATCTTCATGCAATATCACATTGAAATCCCCTCCTACCAACCATGGCAATTTCATATCACTTGCTAAGTAATACAAGTGATCCCACAATTCCAACATCTCCATTGCTGAACATTTTGCATAAACAAATTCCATCATCATGTGCTACCCCACATCATGGTGAAACACGCTCACAATCACCTGTTGCTCAGTATCCTCCCCTAATTCCCATTCCACCACTGCATCAAAGAACAACCATATTTGCCCATTAATATTTGCATAAGCAGTCTCCATATTCAACCTCCTTTTATATCTATCAATGAGTCTCTTCTTTTGAAAAGGCTACATCAATGCAACTACACAAAAACTATGCTCCCTATTCATGTTGATCACCCTAAGAAAGGTCTGTTGTGTATTCACAGACCTTATGTTCCATATTAATTTTCTTATCATCATTATTTAGATAAAGAAGTTCCCTCCTGGGCATTATTCTTATTGGATGTGGTGGCTCTTTATTCTGATTCTTCTTTGTTTTCTTACCTCCTTTAGCACTAGTTGTGGGTGATAAATCTCCTTCCCTAGCCACTTGTTTGTAAGTTTTCTATCGTAGATTCATCATCTCCTTCATCCTCCATTGGACTTTGTCTCATTAAGTCTTCATCAATTGGTGTCACATTGCGTGTAACTAAATCATGTAAATGTTGTAAAGAAGTCTTCGATGGAACACTAACTTGCAGCAGCATAATTTGATCAGTGCCATGCTCTATAGGCACTGCCTAGCCCTCTCATTAGCCTTTTCCTTGCTATTATCCATAGAAGAAATAACAGCCTGCATCATTTTGAATTGCTCCTCATAGACACTGCCTAGCCGGGGAATTACTGTAGTAGTCTGCTCAAGAATGTCTGTTCTATTGATATCATCACCCTTTCTATTGCCTGTGTTTTGATCTGACCCTGATGTATCATCCCTAACCTTCACATTATCATCTCCATCAAATTTGTTCTCTAATTCATACACCGGAACACCATCTACAATCTCTCCATTTGCACTAGGGATAGGGTTTAATGTGGTTGTCTCATCAGGTGCACCTGGCGCCAGGCCTGGCGTTGCCAGCCTAACGTCTGGGGGACCTGGCTTTAGTCCTGGCATTGCCAGCCTAACACCTGGTGAACATGGCTTTAGGCCTGGCGTCGCCAGCCTATCGCCAGGTTGAGTGTTGTCTTTCTTCACCCTGTCTCTTGTTGTATTCGTCTTACCTAGCTGATAATCCTCCACCTGTATTGCATCACTCCATAAAACCTTTGTTGATTTTACCTCATCAAGGTCCTCAAGCTGCCCAGAATCTGCAAATATTTGAGATGGAATATCTTTGGCATGATTGGTTTGTAGTCACATTGGATTGCCTTAGCTCCTCATTGCTAGTTCCAAACCTTCTATTAACCCAGTCGATTGTGGATTCCTTATTATCCCTTTCATCAGTACTCTGATCACTAGGAACAATAGAATTAGCCTTAGCTAAGTTCCCATTATGCTGATCTTCCAACACTTCCTCAACTGCTTCCTTCTTCACATGCTTAAGTTCATGTTGATTACCTTCTCCATCCGGTTTAGTATTAGCATCTTTCCCAACCCTAACCCCAAACGCCTTAGGATTAGGGCTTAACATTCCGGTATTGCCTTCCTTTTCCTTCTCCTGGCCCTTCTTGGATCGCTTTTCCCCATGTTCCTTCTTCTTACCATTGTTATGATCCTCACCTTTGCCTTCAGTAATTTGTAGGGTAGGTTGATGAACTTCCTCAACCTCTAGTGCATTAAACTTGTTCTTGGTAGCTACATCATCAAGTTTGGCCTTCCCTTTACCCTAGTCAGCTTCCTTTCCTTGTTTGTTATCAACAATGTGACCCTTATTATCCCGTTGGTATCTGTTCTTCCTTGATTGCATCCATTCCTGCTTGGCATGATTAGTAGCTGGCTTACCAACCACCTTTCCACTTGCTAGCACCTTTGTTGAATATGCAGATGTACCAATTGCTTCAGTACTCACCACAATTGTCTTCTCCTTGCCTTGATCCTCAACATCTTCATCAAATCTCTTGTATAATTCAGGATGAATTACCCAGCATTCTGCCTCACTATGCCCTTATTTTT
This sequence comes from Nicotiana undulata, assembly GCA_005239495.1. Taxonomy (NCBI): domain Eukaryota; kingdom Viridiplantae; phylum Streptophyta; class Magnoliopsida; order Solanales; family Solanaceae; genus Nicotiana; species Nicotiana undulata. Next base: position 23,920 of record ML293909.1, on the reverse strand, counting down.
TGCATGGCTTGCAATATTTTGGCATTTAATCATACTTAATCCTAATCCATTTGAACTCTTCTGGCCCAGATTCATCAGCTTCTTACACAATCTTAATATGATGAGGTAACTTACTTAACAAGTTAACTTCCACCTTCACCTTAGCACAACTAGGTCTAGTCCCATTTTGAGTTGCTAGGTCTACATGTAGTGGATTACCAACTGCACGAGCTAATGAAAATACACATTCCTTACCAAAGAAATTAGGAGACAGTTTTGGAAAGCTAATCCAGTCTATGGCAATGGGAGTCTCTTCATCAGGGTTCCACCATGGATTCCATTTTGTACAACGCATTTGCCACATGTCTGACTGAGCTTTTAAATAAAAAGTTGGCTTTGAAAGACGATGAACATAGTCCTCCAATAATGATAGCCTAATCAACACATGACTATCTTCAATTAAACCAACTGAACAATGGCCTTTAATCTCACATTGAATTGGAATTACTTTACGTAATTCACTAATAACAGGTTTCCCATACAAAAATTTCCCAAGAATTGCAAGTTGAAGCCCTTGTTGTATGATAGATTGTTTTACTTCTTGTTTCTTCCACCTCACAACTGGTTCTCCATGGAGGAACTCAATTGGTTTCAATGGTAACGTAGCTAGGGTTTGCATGGGGGAATTAATATCAGTAGGTTTTAAGATTTCTGCATAATCCATGGGTTGAGGATTGTTGTTTGTGGTTGTAGATGGTTGGGCGATAGTGGGGGAGGTTGGGGAGGCAGCGCAACCAGTGGTGGCTGGCCGCTGGCTGTTGCTGACATGGGAGGATCGCCGGTGAGTTAGCGTTTAGGAGAGAGAAGAGAGCTTTTTGCGTTGACTATGAATTCCTTCTAACTCAAATGAATTTTTAAAGCAAAAAAAAGTTAAGGGATTGGTCTTTCAATATTATTTTCGTTTTTTATTTTCCTGCGAAAAAAATCTTCTTCGTCATCAAGAACACCACATTGTTTTAATATTGGAGGCCTGATTTTTTTGTTTGGCGACGAAAACTAGAAGTTAATGATTGATTATTATTAAATTATTTGAATATGTTAATTTATACTTAAATTTTTATTTCAAACATTAATTTAGTGATTTACTTCAAAAATCTCAACGCTCCATTATTGGTCCTTCGAAGATATTGCAAAAGATTCTTGATTTAATATTATTCGATTAAATTAGTGATTAGGGATCGTTTGTGCTAGTATTAGAGGTTTTATTTTAAATTTGAGAATGTTTGTAATAGGTCGATTACTGATAATACAAAGTCATGCCAATTTGGTCGACTTTGGTAAAATACTGAATAAGCACAAAATGATATCAATTGAATAGCATTTGTGAACTATTTATTAAATAGGTCAATGTAAATAATACAAAATCATGCCAATATGATATTGGCTAAATAATTGAAAAATCACAAAATAATGCTAATCAAGTAGAATTTGTGAACAACTGACAATATATATAAATAAATATATTACAAAATCTATAAATCAAAAATTCCTGACAAACAATAAGTATATTTGTGGCCGGACCATTTACTAAATACAACAAAAAGGGGGAACAATATTTAGAAATCAGCCCCTTATAAGGCCATTTTCTGTTAATGGGCTTACATAAATTTGCTAGGTGAGAAGTGTACAGTTAGCCACTAATAAGATATGTATTTACTTTTAAGCCACTGTTTAAAATGTCTTTAGTCTTTAGCCGCTGCTTTAATAAAATTTTACCCGACCACGACGAAAATACCCTTCTGCTCATAAAGTTCAGGATCAATTGTCCTTAACTTATGAGCTTGTTACTGTAAGTTCAGGATTAGCTGTCCTTAATTTATGAGCTTGTAAGTCTAAGTTTCGGACTTGTCCTTAACTTTTGAACTTGTAACTCTAAGTTGAGGACTGCATGTTATTAATGTTTGAACTTGGAACTCGAAGTTCAGGACTACATGTCCATAATTTCTGTGCTTGTAACTCTAAGTTAAGAACCAAGTGTCCTTAACTTATGAGCTTGTTACTATAAATTCAGGACTATATGTCCTTAATTTATGAGCTTGTAAGTCTAAATGAAGGACTATCTGTCCTTAGTTTTTGAGCTTGTAACTCTAAGTTTAGGACTACTTGTCCTTAACTTTTGAACTTGTAACTCTAAGTTCAGGACTACATGTCCTTATTTTTTGAACTTGGAACTCTAAGTTAAGGACTACCTGTCCTTAATTTCCGTGCTTGTAACTCTAAGTTAAGGACTACCTGTCCTTAATTTTCCTGTCTTTTTCTTTCCCTTTCCCTGTCTTTTAATTTTGTAAAATCTTATGTTCTTGCTTCATATCTTATTTAATTTTTGTTTAGAATTAATTTTTGCCTCGTTCTCTGTTTGGTTTTAATTCGTTTCTGATTTGTCCTACATCTTTTGCATAATCTGTTGTGATTTGTGTGCATAAAGTCAGATGTGCAGAAAATAATTTAGTTTCCAAGAAGTGCCGAAAGTACGGGGATCATTGAGTGTGTAAACAGAAATGTAAAAACGTCGAAGCAATCGGGAGGCAATCTGTCTTGTGAATTGCTTGAAGATTTCGTAACATGACATTGGTCCTTCGACCAATTTTTGTAAATTAGTTTCTAAAAAAAGAAGAATGGTGTCGTCGATAGAGACTGAAACAATAGAGAGAGAAATAGGAGTGGAAATAATTTTCTGCTATGGAGAAATGACAATGAATCAGATCATCCGATATGAAATCTGTTTTTCAATCCCTTTTGTATCACAGTTGATATATTCGGATTATGTGATCGAGCAAGGTTTTGAAATTTTGATAAAGGGTGTTGTTTTAAACATCAATACCACACAATTATATAAGTTAATTGTGAAGTACCCAATTTTTCGAGTGCTGTCTAACTGGAAGAACCCGGTTCTTCTTGGTGTTCCAACTACTGTTGTTTGCGGAATAATAAAAGCAGTAAAGTAAAAACACAGAGATTTTTACTACTCTGAGCCAAACGGACTTACAAAATAAACTCTTTTGTAATCCTAGGACTAACTCTAATCCTCTTTGTATCAACTAGCCTCTAGCTAATTTTTACAGATTTCAAGTTAACTCTAACTTGAACAATGTGTACCTATTACAATTTTCTTCTAAGAAAGCTGATAAGATACAATATTGAAACACCTACTACAATCAACTAGACTCAATACATCAACGATGAAACTGGTTCTTCTTGCTGATATGTAGCTCAAGATTCGCACTCTCCAATTTGGCTCGAACTGCTTGCAAAATTTCTTCACGAATTTTGCTCTCAATTCTTGATAAATTTTTGCTTTTGTGCGATCAACATATCATAAGAACAATCTGCAATTTATAGGAGTTAGTAGATAAGGAATTAACTAGAATCCTAATCCAACTCTTCCATGGTGAAAGAGTTCTAGTCAAACTAAACTCTTAAATCCTTCCTTATCTTTGATTCTGTTCTTATTGAATAAGGAGTCCTTCTCCAATTTCGTTTTTGCAATCTTTTCGATCAGAAGATATCTCAATTGTATCAGAATACATTTATCTCCTGCATGTGCATCTCATGTGCTTTTGACTCTGCTGGTCTATGTCACCTTTGATGGACCTGGTTCATCTCGGAGTTCCTTTGTCAATCTTCAAAACTATTTCCTTTGTTGGGCCAACAAATTCCCCCTTATTGATGATGACAAACTTTGTGCTTCAGGCCTGTTTCAGCTTAGTCCAACATTGACATATATAAGAGTATTAAGCATTTATCATAAAGAACCAAGTTCATTAGGTTATAAATATGACATGTTCAGAGCACAACATATCTTCCCCCTTTTGGCATCATCGAAAAGTTGCAAAAAAAATTGTGTGAATCCTAGATTTTTAACACTTACTCATGGACATTTGGGCAACTGCATATGCAATCATGGATAAATCATCAATAAACAACTAAGAATTCAAACTATCAAAAATTAGAGATACTGAGTCAGGGCAAAAAGCATCAGATTTCATTGATAGAGCGAATACCATTTTGCCACAATCCACAAAATAAAATAAAAACAGTTAAAACATGAGCAACAAACAAAAAATTATGAATCTGGGTCACTGAAAGTTCTAGGTAGGGCTAAGAAATGAAGGCTTGGAAAAACTGTAGACCTGGTTCATTTAGCCAAAATGGATGGTTCAGCAGACTTAGAAACATATGAAGACTTCTTTGAGGAAGTCTTGGCTTTCTTGGGCTTAGGGGTCTGAACCTCTACCTCTACCACTTTTTCACTTTGATGGACCAGGTCCATCTCATCCACTTCAACAGCCTCAATAGGCTCAACAACCTTTTCTTTCCCTTTTTCCGCTCTTTTCTTCTTACTTTCCTCTAAAGCTCTCTTCAACTCATCCTTACTTTGCTTTACCTTGATCCTTGTAGTTCTTCCTCTTGGAAGAGAATTATTAGAAGTCTCAGAAGGAGCAGTTTTTCTTTTCTTACTTTCTCTTGCTGTTCCAGACGTTTGAGCTTTGGGAGTTCTTTTCTTCTTTGAATTGTAATTATAGCCTAACATTTTTAGCAGATTTTCCAGGGTTTCCTCAGTAGATGAACCAGGTTCATCTGTGTGCTTTCCTAAATTCACAAACCCTTCAGCGGCTTCTCCTGATTCACTTCCACCTGCGTTCTTGCTACTTTCTTCCTCCTTTTCTGATTCAGCTCCACAAATAGTCATTTTTACAAATTCTTGCCCTATTCTCCTCTCTTCACTCCTTACTCCCTCTCTCTTTTTCTTTTTCAATTTTATTTGTACCTCATCTCCTTATTTTCTCAGGCATTTCCACATCTATCACAGACCCAACCAGTACAAACCTATTTTCTAAGTTTTCAGCGACCTCAGAAGAAGGTTATGGTACAGAAGTTACCTGTACAGAATCGAAAGACCCAGTTTTTTCCCCTCAGTCGCCGACTTGAAAACGTCATCGGAAATTTGGGAATGGTTCTGAAAGGGAGGGGATGGCTTGAATGAACTTTTAGTTTTGAATTGACGGTTGAGGCTTCCCTAGAATCTAGGTATTTTAATTTTGTGAGGATTCTTGTTGAAACAAACCTGGTTTAAAGTCAAATGGATAGGCTTTGAAAAGATTTTTGAGTTTGGGCAGAGTTATGCTCATGATTTAATTATTAGTATTTCAAAGTGTGCGGAGTGTAGAACACATACCTCGCCTTTCAGATGAACCAGCACGATGAACCAGGTTCATCATTTCAGAATCCTCTTGATCAAGCCTCAATTTTCAAAGATAGAAAAAATTTCATTAGTGATCAGTGAGTCATATCAAAATATGGCATAAGAGTATACTTTTTTACAGTATGAGACTGAGCAATCGTTAATCTGATTATTTACACAAATTCCTGATTTTCTAGCCAATGTTTTCCAGTTTTCCTTCTTCTTTTGTCATGTACATTCTGAACTGGTTCAATCAGGTGATCTTAATCATCCCTAATAGTAACTTGTTCCTTTCAAAATTCTCTCTACTTAGTGCTTTTGTAAAGATATCAGCAACCTGTTTATCAGTAGCACAAAACTCAATAGTGATCAATCCCACAATCCATTAATTGTTGTTTCATCCCCAACATTTAGAACAACATGAGGCAACAACAATACACTCAGTTTCAGCAGTAGATAAGCCCTCAGAATTTTACCTTTTTGGTGGCCCAAGACACAAGACATGAGTCAAGAAAGTGTGTCATACCTGATGTGCTCTTTCTATCCACAAGAAAAGTTGCATAATCAGCATCAACATATCCCACTAAGTTGAAATTACTACTTTATGGATACCATAGACAAAGGTCAGTGGTGCCTTTTAGGTATCTCAAGATCCTCTTAACAACATTCAAGTGAGACTCTTTTGGGTTTTCCTGGAATCCAACACAAAGGCCTACACTTAAAATAATGCCAGGTCTGCTGGCAGTGAGATATAACAAAGAGCTAATCATTCTCCTATACATCTTCTGATCAACAGATGAACCGGGTTCATCCATATCCAATTTGGTGGATGTTGCAATAGGAGATTCAATTTCTTTGGATGTTCCTTCCTGGTTTTGTTACTGAGGAATAACTTCATGGACAGGTTCTCTCGAGGTTTGAGGATCGGTTCCTCTCTAGTCAGTTCCCCCTGTCACGTTGCCCTGGGTGGAAGGACCTGTTCCAACACATGTTCCTTTCTGTGATGCTGCTTCAGGCTAGACTGTGGCTTCATCATTTGAGTTTCTTGTCAGTCCAATCTCTTCATCATCTTTTTCCTTATCAAGCCCAATGATCTCACATTTCTTCCCATTTCCAAAGGAGACATTTCCTTCTTTGAGGTTCTCAAGTGAAAGGAACTGGTCCTTGCTTCTTGTCTTGTGCTTTGAGAAACCACTATCCATGTACCATATTTGGTTGCTCCCCTTCACTTGAACCTCCAAAAGGAAATCAGGGGTTAGTCTTAGGAACCCAAACTAGTTTGGGTCCCTTTCTATAGGCAAAAGGATAAATGACATTCTTTTTAGCCCAACTTGGCAGCCTATTTTTCCCTAGAACAAAATTTTTGTTCTTCTGACTTGCCTTCTCTTTTGCAGTGCATTCACTTTTATAGTGACCATTATTACCACAGAGTGTGCAAATCTTGTTCTCAGGGAGTATGAGGTACTTGCCTTTGGGGTCCCACTTAGGTGTAGAGTTCCCAAAGCCAAGTCCTCTTCTGTTGCTACTATGATGTTTTTGTAGACATGAAAGTGCATCAGAGGATCTAGTTCATTTACAAGTTTTGTCTAGCTCATGCTTAATCTTAGTCAAGTCCTCCTTCATGGTTCTTACCAGTTCATCCTTTTTATAAAGCTCATCTTTTACCTTTCCTATATCCTTTTCTAGTGAGAGTTGTGTGTCACTAGCTATTTCTTTACCTGTTCCTAACTTCAATTTCATATTTTCAGATCTAAGTTCTAAGACAGTTGTATCAAGTGCATGAACCTGGTTCTTCAATGCAGTATTTTCCTTTTCAGTTTTACAAATATTTATTTCCAGGTTTTTGCATTCTGCTATTAAAAAGTTACACTCTTTTGACAGCTGTTCTTTTTCAGAACTTATATTCTCAGATTCATCAATTAAAATTAGCAACAATTCAAATAGTCTATCTTTAGAAAGGAGTTTAATTTTATCCTTAAGGTCCAGAAAACTTATCTCGGATTCTTCATCAGGTTCATCTTCAGATTCCCGAACTGTTATAAAAGCTCGTTCAGTAACCATTGCTTTGGATGACCTTTTGTTGTAGTTCTTCTTGTCATGAACTTGTTCCTTCTTTCTGTTCCTTCTTTCAGATTTCTCATTTTTCCACTCGACTTCCCACATAGGACAGTTCTGATCAAGTGGTTCTTTTTACCACATTTGAAGCATCCATCAGTCATCTGCAAGTGATCATCGAATAATGGTGGCCTAGTGGTGGATTTCTCTTTACACTTTTCAGGTAGTGCACTCATCTTGATCTTTTCCTAAGGTTTTAGCCTCTTCAAGGATAACCTGCTCTGATACCAATTGTTGTTTTAGACGTCAATACCACACAATTATATAAGTTAATTGTGAAGTACCCAATTTTCCGAGTGCTGTCTAACTGGAAGAACCTGGTTCTTCTTGGTGTTCCAACTACTGCTATTTATGGAATAATAAAAGCAATAAAGTAAAAACACAGAGAATTTTTCGTGGAAAACACCTGTCTCAAAAGGTGAAAAAACCACGACCTACACCTCAGTAGGATTTTCTCAAACTCTTCACTAAAACTCTGAGCCAAACGGACTTACAAAATAAACTCTTTTGTAATCCTAGGACTAACTCTAATCCTCTTTGTATCAACTAGCCTCTAGCTAATTTCTACAGATTTCAAGCTAACTCTAACTTGAA
>ML293909.1:3865-15885 GCA_005239495.1 Nicotiana undulata | reverse complement strand
TTCAAGTTAACTCTAACTTGAACAATGTGTACCTATTACAATTTGCTTCTAAGAAAGCTGATAAGATACAATATTGAAACACCTACTATAATCAACTAGACTCAATACATCAACGATGAAACCGATTCTTCTAGATGATCTATAGCTCCAGATTCGCACTCTCCAATTTGGCTCGAATTGCTTGCAAAATTTCTTCACGAATTTTGCTCTCAATTCTTGATAAATTTCTGCTTTTGTGTGATATACATATCATAAGAACAATGTGCAATTTATAGGAGTAAGTAGATAAGGAATTAACTAGAATCCTAATCCAACTCTTCCATGGTGAAAGAGTTCTAGTCAAACTCAACTCCTAAATCCTTCCTTATCTTTGATTCTGTTCTTATTGAATAACGAGTCATTCTCCAATTTCGTTTTTGCAATCTTTTCTATCAGAAGATATCTCAATTGTATCAGAATACATTTATCTCCTACATGTTCATCTCATGTGCCTTTGACTCTGCTGGTCTATGTCACCTGTCATGGACCTGGTTTATTTCGGAGTTCCTTTATCAATCTTCAAAAAATGTTTCCTTTCTTGGGCCAACAAAGGGTTTTAGAATGAAAAGAGATAGAAGAAAGGGTAACACCGTCTTTTCATATTAATTTTAATAGACTAGTGGCTACTTTTGCTCAGCATTAAAAATGTTGGATAAAAAGTAAATACCACTTTAGAAAGTGGCTACTTCACAGAATTTTTACTGAATTTGCAACTCCGTGCTTTTTCTTGTTTCTTTACTGAATTTATCATTTTTTGGGGATCTTTAGACTTTACGTAATAGACGGCGTGATTAATTATTTATTTTCCTAGTAAGTATATATAAATTACAGATTAATTACACACGAAATATACGTATTATTTATAAATTATACATATATTATACATATGTCGGCTATTTTGATTTAACCGATTGAATAAACGACTATTTTGGCTAATATTTCACATTTTATCTTGTTTCTTTACTTAAATGGGCTTGGATTTAGTATTTTCTTTTCAGAAATGGGCTTAAGGCCTAAATCCCATTAGCCTATTAAAGATAACACTAATAAAAAGAAAATTTGGATGAAAAAGTATATAAAATATTTAATGTTATTTATAAAAACTATTTCACTATATATAAAAGCAAAGAGAAGCTTGGGGTCAAGGGCAAGAAATTCTCTCGGCGCAGGTTGCTGATTTGCACCATCCATGAAGAAAAGATCTCGTGTTCCATCCCAAAAGGCTCTCTTAGCTCAAGCAACGACATCGCGAGGTCCAGTTCAACAGAAGAAGGATGTAATTGAAGTACCGGTAGTCGAAGGAAGCAGTCAATCAAAGGTTGAAACAACATCAACCATGAATGAACAGGAAACCAATAGAACAATAGCATCATCGGCAAAATCATGGAAAGAGGTTGTGCAATGACCAAACATTGGCCCTAAACTCTCTTAGGCGGAGGAAGTTGAGGCAATGGAGGAAGAGGAGAAGAAGAAGTCTGTGTGGGATAATTTCGATATTGGTAAGATCTCAAATGCGGATTTAAGCTCGAATTTATATCCTCAAAAGTACATGGTGATTCTGCCGTGTGAAATAAAAATTGAAGACATAAGTTCGAAAAAAAGTACTGGAAAAATGCAATAGTATGTTATGTCCTTGGGGCTTCTCCACCATTCTTTGTACTAAATAGCTATATTCATCTTTTGTGAGGAAAACATGGCATAAATAAGATCTCACTGTTAAGGATGGAATTGTGATGGTGCGATTTGATTCAGAGGTGGGAAGAATGAAGTTGTTGAAGGTGAAGTATACCCACTTCGACAACAAACCCTTCATTGTTAAGGCATGGGCAGCAAACATGGAGTTCACGAGAGATAAGCTCTACACTATATCAATCTAGATAGGACTTCCAGTATTGGATTTCAAATATTTGGACCCTAAAGGGTTGAGTGATAAGTGGGGATTTTGACTACCTATTAGCGCCTTTTAGCTTTCGTTTTAGTCCAAAAGTGCTTAATTATTTTCCCGAAAACTGATGAAATGTACTTAATTGCAGGAATATTGGAAGATGAACTCCCGAGATGAAATCCAACTCAAGAAGGAGTAATCTGAACTCAAGGACGAAAACAAGCACAAAAGCTCAAAGTGCGGACCGCAGAATATCATCTGTGGCTGCAGGTAGTGAAACAATTCCATTAGAGAATGTTGCAAAATGCGAATCGCACATGAATTGTGCGGCCGCAGAAGCTGGGTCAGAGCAAAAGTTCAGAGAAGCTAGTAGACGAAGAGCTACACAGCCGCAGACACATTTGTGCGGACCGCAGAAAAATAAGGTGCAGCCACAGACATTATTGTGCGGACCGTAGAAAGAGGGAAGTGCAACCGCAATTCATTATTATGTGGCCGTAGATTTCCAACCTTCTCAAGCTGAAGCAAAGTGTGGACCGCACATGGAATTGTGCGGCCGTAGAACCTCCGAAAGGGCATTTTTGTCCGAAAATTCCAGCCTTGTATAAATAGAAGAGTTTCATTTTTTTAGGTCAACTTTTGTCATCAGCTGTTATAATAGTCCGTTTCTTTTACTCTTTTTAGTAGTTTTTGCTATTTTAAGCTTTTTGAATATTGATTTCATCATTTTAATTATCAATATGGGTTTAGTTATCATTTCTTCTTCTTTTTCGTCCACTTTAAGCATGAGTAGCTAGATTTTCACTAGGATTGTGACCCATCCCTAGTGTGTAAACTTAATGGGTGTTTGATTTATTGCTTGTTTATGGTTGAATATTTATTATCTAGCCTTATTCTTGCTGTTATTTGAATAATTAATGGTTGCAAACATTATTTCATGCCTATTTGACGTGGTCTCTACTTGAGAAAGATAGACTTAGTCTAGAAAAACTTGGCTAGCAAAAAATTGGGTCAATCGAAAGATTAATGTGCCTAATTAAACGTTGAACCTAGAGAAAGCCAAATTAGACAAAATCACTCTCTGACCAAAAGGTAGTGAGTGGGGACTTGAGTGTTGAAAGCTATAATACACCCCGACCAATAAAACAAGCTTTAAAGTTTACAACCCATTAGGCAAACACCTAGGTGAAGGTCATAGCTCTAGGCCTTTTATATCATTTGAATAACAAATCAAAAATAATTTCCTTGTTTCATTCTTTAAATAGCAATCGTAGTTTAATTTAGATTTTCAAACAAAACCAAGTATTGCGGAAGTGCAAATTTAGGTATACAAATTTATGCGCTAAGATATATAGTACTAACACCCATTCATATAGCTCCCTGATGGATTCGATCTCGACTCTTGTTGGGTATTACTATTGCATCGACTGTTTTCATATCCTCAAATAGAGGAGTGAAATTGGACGGGATCAATTTTTAGCGTCGTTGTCGGGGAGCTAAAAACGGTGTTAGCTATATATTTAGGTGTGCTTTTGGAATATCTTTTTTCATTCCTTGTTACTAACGTGTGAGTATTGTAGGTGCAATCATGGAAAACAACAAGTCAGAAACATATCTGTGGGGGATGTGGACGTTGATGATGATCAAATGGATGAGGTCCCTCTTGAACCTCAAGCCAATAGACGAGGCCGACCGCCTCAAGACAATGTACTCGTTCCACTCCCACCTCCACCACGAGCGGCTCCACACTGGGTGTTGCCGAATGAAGGGTATGCAAGTGCTATAGTCCCCCCCCCCCCCCCCGTATTAGGGTGGGCAACTTTCAAATAACCAGCGTGATGCTCACTTTTCTCGAGCAACGAGGGTTATTCACCAGTGCACCGGTCAAAATGCATATAAACACTTGAAGGGGTTCGTTGATACGTGTCGGGGGAGCAAACAAACAAATGTCTTCGAGGATGCTTTGAGGCTAAGACTTTTTCCCTTCTCTCTATAGGGGAAAGTTTTAGATTGGTTGGAACATTTTCCAAATCATTCCATTCGTACTTGGGATGAACTAGCGGAGAAATTTATTTCTAAGTACTTCTCTCTGGGGAACAAGGCCATTCATTGGGATGAAATTATAGCATTCAAGCAAGAGCCCAATGAACCACTACACAAAATATGGGAAAGATATAGAACAATGGTGAAAGAGTTCCCCAACAATGATATGACGGAGAACATGATTCATCAAACTTTCTACCGGGGTTCAATACTACCAACCAATGTGTAGTGAAGCAACTTGCCGGTGGAAACTTCATGATTACGCCTTATGCGGAGGCGTGTAATATTTTGGATGAGATGGTGGATATTTCATCGGTGTGGAAATCTAGAGCCAATGTGATTCTTCGTCATAAGGAGTTACATGACCATGGGCAAGCCATAGCCGAGTTGACAACCACCATGAACCAATTGGAAAAGGCTCAACTTCAACAAGTGCAAAACCCGAGGCAAGTCAATGCTATGGAGTGAGTCAATATGATGGTGAACAAGAGAAGAACAAGAAGTCCACAAGTGCAACAAAGAATGGAGAATTTTGTGCAAGATGATAGTGGATTTGATCAAGAAGATCTTACAATGATCAAGAATAAGAGATCCAATATGTAAACAACTTTCAAGGGCAAAGAAAAAACTACTAAGGCCCTAGTCAACAACAATGGAGACTTCAAATAATTAAGGCAATTGGAATTCTAACAACCAAGGCAATTGGAATAGTGAAAACAATCAAGACGAATAGAATAACAACCATCAAAGTAATTGGAATGGAAGCAATAACCAAGGGAATTGGCAAAACAATAATAACCAAGGTAATTGGGGAGGCAACAACCAAGGCGGGTGGAACAACAACCAAGGAAATCGGGGGTTGGGTTTTCAAAGGCCCCCGATGTATCAACAACTAAGCAACCCACCTCCTTATCCTTGTCATGGTCCTAGTTCCTCAAAATATTAAATGGGTCGTATTGAGAACATGTTCAAGCTAATGATGGAGAAGAATGCTGATCCGATGCCCAACTTACTTCACACAACACATCAATCCGAAACTTAGAAGTGCAAATGGGTCAAATCTCTCAAGCTTTAAATTCTCGTCCTAAGGGGGCACTACCAAGTGATATTGTGGTGAACCCAAAAGGTGGGAACAATACGGGGCATGCCATGGTCGTTACTACAAGAAGTGGAAGAGGTGGGAATGCACCTACCTCAAGTCAAAGGCAACTTGTGGACGGTGAGCAAGTGGTAGAAGAAGAGGAGATTCCAAATGATGTCGTGAAAGCAAATGATGAAGTGCGGATTGATATTAATGAGACAATGGAGGAGACTTTGAAGAAGCTCCTGGAGAACCAGACCACAATAATGAACACCTTGGTACAACATTGATTAGCGATTGAGGAGCTGGGCAAGCAAGTAAAGAAAAAGAAGAAATATCAGGCGTGCAAGAAATCAATTGAAAGGCTGCAGAAAGAGGTGACCAAGATTGCAGCAGCTGGAGATCTTCTATTTGACATGTTGATAGATCCAGCTCTGGCAACACCAACACCATTAGCAGGACCATCAATTCCAGTGGTACCAGCTGGCCAGTTTGACGAGCCAGACCTGGCTGCCGACACTACTCAGGTGGTACGCTAGATGTTCACCAACCCAACTACTCCTAGAGTCGAGGATGATGAGATCCGGTTAGAGGAGGCTGAGGCGGTGACTGTGGACACAAAGATGGCCACTGATCCATAGTGAGTTTTCTTAACTCTCACCCTTCTTATACTCATATTTTGTTAAGCAATGGGGACAATGCTTATTTTTATTTGGGGGAGGGGAGGAGGGTGGAGTTTCTTTGACATTTTGATTATTCTGATGATGTATTTTGATAATTGTGAGACAAATTGGCCTGTAATTAACTTAGTACTGTTATCTTCTTCTTTCTCGTTATGTATATATTTTCTCTTATCCCTCTTTATGTATATTCGTTTAGCTTTCAATAGTTTTTTTTTTTGCTTTATTAGCTTCTTTATCTTTACGTTTGTCTTCTTTTTTACTTAGTAGCTTCTTTTTTCTTTAATAGCTTTTTTTATGTTTTAGTAAATAATAAGCCTTTGGTTTTCTTAATGCCACGGTTCTTTTCAAATATGGGTTTTGGTGTGAACCGGGTGACTCTTCCCAATGATGGATGGTGCGACAACCTTTTAAGAGATTGAGTCCTTTGGTGGTTAGGTAATAATAATAGTAATAATGAATAAAAAGACCTAATTGAGTCATGCTCGAAGAGTCAAACATGCTTCTCTTGGTACCAACACACTTAACTACGTGCTTATGGTTAAAAACAAGGTTTTTTGGAAATAAATGGCTATAGTTAGTGACCTTTTGACTCTCGCGTTGACTTAGACAATCATCGAGTGGTTTAGTCGAACCATAGTGATTTTCAATCTTGAATATGGTCGTTGTGGGCCCTCGACACTATCCTCTTTAACAATCCAGTTGTGTGAGAGGTGAGATGTTGTTGTTACAAGTCCAAGTACCCGTGTGAATGGTTTAGAACTTGCTCCGAATGTGTTCTAGGCGAATTTTTAAGTTTTGCTTGGCTTGAGAAGTGATTGTAGGCTCTCCTTGAACCGCTTGAAATTTTCCATGGCCCACCAGTGTTTTTATCCCTAGTAAACCCAATTGAGCCTAAAACCTTTCTTATTTGATAACCATGTTACAAGCCTTTACCCATTTTGTTGTGACCCTATCTTGGCACCTGAGCTTTTCTTAATACTCTTATGAAATAATTGGCCAAAAACGTAAGTTTAGTGAAGAGATGAGGAGTTTGAAAAAGGTATTAAGGCAAAAGAGAAAAGAAATGAAGAGAAGGAAAAGCAAGAAAAATAAGGAACAAAAAGAAAAATGCAAAAAGAAAGTGAATAAGTTGAAGAGTTGAAGGGATTCAAAGAAAAGTAATGATGCAAAACATGGAAAAAGCAAAGAAGGAGAAAATGAATATCATGACTAAGAAAGAGTGATGTTAAGTCTCTTTAGTTCCCCTAAGTAAAAGAAAATGCCTCAAAGAGTTGGAAAAATCATGAGCCGATAAAAGAAAATGGAGTGCTTAAGGAAAGATGAACCCGTTCTATCATAGCTTATCCAACCTTAGTCCAAAATACTTCATTGCATCCCGAAAAATCCCTACGTGATTTCAAGCCGAGTAAGCTTATATTAGTGGTGATTTACATGAGGATCAAGCCTATGGTCCTTAAAGACGTACTTGCGACATTCTTTTGAGAGAGATGAGTGAAACTTTCACAAATCTTTGAATTGAGTGCTATATTCTCAAGTGAAATAGGCAAACAGAGAGTAGAGGATGAGGAGTTTGGGATCCACAATGATCTACATGAAAGAGCGAGCTTCCTTGATGAATAAAGTCAACTCTTGATGCTCAAGTGTCACATTAGAACTATTCGTGCTTAAAAGTTTAACTTTTTGCCTTGTTGATAATTCATAAGTGTCGTGGGTAATTATTGGTCCCAATTGATGTGTGATTGATTCACCTTTGATTAGCTGGAATGGCTCTTAACTTGTGGAGGTGGGACTATTTTATTTGCTTAAGGACAAGAAAAGGCTTAAGTTTGGGCGAGTTGATAAGTGGGGATTTTGATTACTTATTGGCGCCTTTTAGCTTTCGTTTTAGTCCAAAAACGCTTAATTGTGTTCTCAAAAACTGATGAAATGTACTTAATTGCAGGAATATTGGAATATGAGCTCCCGAGGTGAAATCCAACTCAAGAAGGAATAATCTGAACTCAAGGACAAAAATAGGTACAAAATCTCAAAGTGCGGACGCAGAATATCATCTGCGGCTGCAGGTTGTGAAGAAATTCCATTAGAGAATGTTGCAAAATGCGAACCGCACATGAATTGTGCGGCCGCAGAAGCTGGGTCAGAGAAAAAGTTCAGAGAACCTGCACCTCCAGTCCAACACAAGTGCGGACCGCACAATTATTGTGCGGCCGTAAGTGAAGTGTTGCGCGGCCGCAGACACATTTGTGTGGACCGCAAATGAACAAGGTGTCGTCGCAGACACGTGCGGACCGCAGAAAGAGGGCAGTGCGGCTGCAATTCATTATTATGCAGCCGCAAGTATACAACCTTGTCAAGCTGAAGTAAAGTGCGAACTGCACATGGAATTGTGCGGCCGCAGAACCTCCGAAAGGGCATTTTTATCCTAAAATTCCAGCCTTGCATAAATACAAGAGTTTCACTTTTTTAGGTCAACTTTTGACATCAGCGACTACGGTAGACGGTTTTGTATTACTCTTTTTAGTACTTTTTGCTATTTTAAGCTTTTTGAATATTGATTTCATCATTTTAATTATCAATATGGGTTTAATTATCATTTCTTCTTCTTTTTCTTCCAATTTAAGCATGAGTAGTTAGATTTTCACTACGGTTGTGACCCAACCCTAGTGTGTAAACTTAATAGGTATTTGATTTATTGCTTGTTTATGGTTGGGTGTTTATTATCTAGCCTTGTTCTTGCTTTTATTTGAAGAATTAATGGTTGCAAACATGAGTTCATGCCTATTTTACTTGGTCTCTACTTAAGAAAGAGAGACTTAGTCTAGGAAAACATGACTAGCAAGAAATTGGGTCAATCAAGAGATTGATGTGCCCAATTAAAGGGTTGAACCTAGAGATAGCAAAACTCAACTTGAGCTTCTTATCAATTGTTTTGTTCAATACCCATTTAGACTTGATAAAGCCAAATTGGGCAAAATCACTCTCTGAACGAGAGGTAGTGAATGGGTACTTGAGTGTTGATAGCTATAATAAACCCCGACCAATAAAACAAGATTTAAAATTTACACCCCATTAGGCAAATACCTAGGTGAAGGTCATATCCCTAGGCCTTTTGTATCATATGAAAACAACCAAAAACAATTGTCTTATTCATTCTTTAAATCGCAATCGTAATTTAATTTAGATTTTCAAACAAAAAATTTAGATATACAAATTCACGCGCTAAGATATATACTACTAACACCCATTCATATAGCTCCATACGGAATTCGACCCCTACTCTTGTTGGGTATTACTATTGCATCGATGCTGTTTTCATATCCTCAAATAGAGGAGTGAAATTGGACGAGATCACTGAGCAAGATTAGGGAAGCTGTTAATGGTTGATAAAAACAAAACAAAAAATCTAGACTCATTTGTTCTCACATGCTGATTGAGGTGGAAATGAAAGCACAACTGCCAGATAAGGTGTGGTTTAGGAATGAGAAAGAAACTTTGATTGAACAAAGGGTATTGTACGACTGAAAACCTAACTTGTGTAAGTTCTATAGTAATATGGGCACAAAGAAGACGAGTGCAGGAAGAAAAAGCCAATTGCAGTACCAATTAAGTCAAATCCAGAAATATGGGGGAAAACAAAGTTACACAACAGAACACTAAGGCCAAACAAGCAAACACCAACTCCAGCTTGCTAGTGCAGGAAGTTAGCCAACAGAAGCAAAAAAGGGATCCAAGAAAACAGACGGGAAATTGAAGAGCAAGGTAAATGAATGGCGGATTACACCATTACATCCAAGTAAGCAGCAGCCACAAAGCATCAAGCAAGTGAGGAGTACAACAGTCAATACCTTTCATGTTCTTGATGAGTTAGGAACAAGTAAACATGTGTAGGTTGGTAGGGTCAGTAAAATGGGGGAGTAATGATCATCTAATTTGCTGGAACGTAAGAGGACTTACCGGGCCTAATAAGCAAAGGAGGTTAAAATCCTTTGCAATAAGCAGGAAGCTGGATTAATTGGGTTGTTAGAAACAGAAGTAAATGCTAACAAAACAGATAAGTTAGCAACTAATGGAATTCCATGAATGTGTAGATACTTGTTTGATTTATTGAATTACCATGAATATTGTGAGCGCGTGATTTTTGCCCGCCATATCCTCCTATAAAAATCTCAATAAATTATTTGATGTCATGAATTTTTGTTTGAATTTTAGCGATTAATTGTGAATTGTTTGCATCCGCATTGATTATAATTCATCTTTTAAAACTTCTAAAATTGCATCAAGAGATTGCAAATTTATTATTTTGTAACCAATTAAATAACACACGAATGACGTTTAGTTGATGTAATGTAGTTTCGATAACTAATTACCCAAATTAATCATTTTACCCCAACAAATTGTGGATTTAGGNCCCCCCCTCCTGTAACCCAAACGACCCCGTTTTGCCCAGGAGCCCTCCCAGCCGTTGATCTATTTTGATCCAACGGTTGGGAACTCATCAACCTATGAACTATATAAGTGTTCCACAACCCCACCCCCCCCCTTCATTTACAAAGTCTAATACCCATATTCCCTTCCATCTCACTCCCCTCTCTAAGGGACCGGCCAATCACTGCCACCTCTCCACCGGACCACCGCTGCCCCGCCGTAACTCCGCCTTTCGCCGCCGGCCGGAAATCGCCTCCGGCGGCGGAGTTTCTCCAATCACCCCCGTTTTTTCACCAGACGATCCCCGTCTTCTCCTCAACCTCTTTCCGTTGTTGGTTTCCCCAAAAACCCAACAAAAATCACCCTATTTCATATCTAAGAATCTGAAAATTCAAAAATTCATGTCCGGCCGATTTGAAGACCTCTAACGGCTTATACCTACATGGATTGATAGCTCTCATTGAGGGCTATTGATTCATGTGGTTTGAATTCGTTTTCAAGCCCCGCCGGAGTCCGGCAAGGTCCGGCGACCGTGTATTTGCAGCCAAAAAGCCTTTCTAACGGGTAATTTTGTTGTCTTTTACCCATATATATGATAATAACTTGACTCTTACTCATTGAATTAAATGTTTTTAGGACAGCTTTTTATTTATTTTTTATTTCTCTGTTTTTTTTTTCTGTTATTCATTATTCTGTTTATTGTTTCGTTACTTTGTTTTGAGCCAAAACCTTGCATTCTCCATTCTTGATATGAAAACTGAAATAAATGCATTACTGCCTAAGTGTATGTGTGTGACTCTTGAGATTAACCTTATTTTTATTGAAATTCTGTCAATACATGTGGCATATGGTAGTTAGATGTTAACTTTATGTTTGTATTAGTATATTGGTATTGATTTGCACTTGGGTAAATGAGTTTTGATTCCTTAATAATCAAACTCACCCCCCATGATGAGTGCACAAATTTTTGTATGGTTGGTTGAAGTTTACCCTTCAAAAAGGGTACAAAATATGTAGTTAAAAGGGCATTTAGAGTTGACGAATCTGAACTTTTGAATGGTCAGGTTCATCCTCTAAAAATGCCTAAATAATCAAGGTTCCATATAATTNTAAGAATGCCTAAATAATTAAAGTTCTCATATAGTTTGAAATCTTGTTATGTATCAGCACTAGGGTAGATGTGTTTGACTTGTTGATAGTCAAATTCACCCCATAATTAAGTGCTTAAACAGTAGCCTATCATCCTTTGAGGATATGAAATGAGAAATCAACAAAGGCTATAGAACTATGAATCTGAACTTTTGAATGGTCAGGTTCATCCTCTAAAAATGCCTAAATAATCAAGGTTCCATATAATTTAGAACTATGTTAGTATTAGCCTAAGGGTAGATGAGTTTGACTTCTTAAATAGTCAAATCCACCCCTTTAATGGTGCACAAACAGCAACTTAAGATGCTGAAAATTGCCCTCTAAAGGGTATAAAGTACGTATTAAAAAAGGGCATTAGGGTGAGGAATCTAAACCTTTGAATGGTTAGATTCATCCTTTAAAAATGCCCAAATTATCAAAGACTCTACATAGCTTAGAGTAATGTTAATATTAGCACTAAGGTAACATGAATTCGACTTCGTAATAGTCTAATTCACCCAATTGATAGTGCGTAAACAGTAGCTTAAGGTGCTGAAAATCACCCTTTACAAATATAGAGTGGATAATCAAAAGACTCCTTACAGGGAAGAATCTGAATCCTTTATTATGATCAGTTTATCCTCTAAAAATGTCTAAATAATCAAGTTGAGGAATTAGTATGGACTGAAGGTCTAAAAATGTGAAAAATAGCATTCTTGAGTTGAGTTGACCCTTT
>ML293907.1:0-19738 GCA_005239495.1 Nicotiana undulata | reverse complement strand
CAAGTCACCACGTAACATTCATCAATCATAAGTTCGAAATCAGTTTCCAGAAAACCTTTGAACAAGTGCAATATCAGTATGTCTCGGTAAAATTCTCAGTAAAACCAGTGTGAAAACGAAGTAAAAAACTCGGTAAAAATCTTCATAAAACTGCCCCTCAGGCTAAAAACATTTATCGTAACCATTGCTCATCAGGCATCCTCACAATCACTTTGCCCATCAGGCATCCTCACAATCACTTTGCCCATAAGGCATCCTCACAGTCACTCTGCCCATCAGGCATCCTCACAGTCACTCTTCATAAGCCCTGCGGGCATCACTCATTCGGTACCGGCGCTCACTAGGGGCGTGTTACAGACTCCAGAGGGGCTCCTACAGCCCAAGCGCAATAATAAGCCACAACATGGCATAATTCACACACAATATAGGCCCGCAGCCTCACTCATATCATATCATCCTCACAATACAAGCCAGCAACCTCACTCAGTCAGACACTCTCAATTTGCCCTTCAGGCCATAAATATACCGGGTTCTCGACCCAAAAATAGTATTTCATTTTCAAGAAGTAGTATCAAAATACTTTGAGTGTCAAAACAATTTCACAAAAAAGACCCAGTGAAAAATCATAACATATCAGTGAGAAAAATAGTAAAAATATCCCCCAAGGGGTAAACAAATCGGCACTAGGCCCCAAACATGGCTTAGAGCCCAAAACATATCATAATGTATAAATATTAATTAAGCAAAGGCTTAAAAATCGGTTTCGCAACTCAATAGTCTCCTAAATAGGAAACATGTTCCAAAGTTTCCACCTTTTTATTCTAAAACCCGTGAAAGGGTGCATAGTCCGGGGTTTCATACCCTTAGTTCAGGATTTAAAGACATTACTTACCTCAAAACTAGTCCGAAATTATTCCGCAATGCGCTTGCCTCTCAATTCAACCTCTGAAGGCTCCAAATCTACCAAGTTCAGATTTTTATCATCAACATATGCTTAAGGAACGAATTCCAATTGAAAAATATCGAATTTAACTCAAAAATCCGAATTCGGTCAAAACCCGACCCCTGGGCCCGTGTCCTGAAACTCAGAAATTTTTACAAAAAAAGTGTTCTTCATCTTCCCACGAGTCCGTACATATAAAGAACACCAAAATCGGAGTTCGTTTGACCCCTCAAATCGACCCTTGAAGGTCTCATAATCTCATGCCCCAAAATCCTATTTTTCTAATATTTTTCATGAATTAAAGGCTGGGATTAAGGTCTATAATCACCCATAATCGAGTTTTAATGACTAGAACACTTACCTCAATGAAGAACAAGGATTTTCCTCTTCAAAATCGCCCCCAAGAGCTCTTTCATGTACAACAATGGTTTAAAAAGGGGTTTAAGTCACGGAGGGTTTAATTTGAATATGCCCAGTGATTAATGAACTGCGATCGCGGAAGTCCTTACGCGATCGCGAAGAACAAACCTCTCCAGCCCTCACTTTACTCATTGTGATCGCGGCATAAGCCACGCGATCGCGACTCAATGAGTCCTTAACTCACGCGATCGCAACCTCACTCACGCGATCGCACTATTCCGTTTACCAAACGTACGCGATCGCACTCCACAAACTCGCCTGACCCTCAGAGTACTCTACGCGATCGCGACCTTAGTCCCGCAATCGTGGTACCTACGTTGCTCAACCTCTGCGATTGCGGACGCCTTTATGCGATCGCAAAGAATAAAATGCTACCCCTCACGATTGAACTACGCGATCCCAACTCCCCTTACGTGATCGCAGAGAGCAAAAGCCTGCTGCACAAAAACCAGAAAACCAGCTCTTTCTTTAAGTCCAAAAATGCCCGTTAACCACCCGAAATCAATCCCCAACCCCTCGGGACCCCAACCAAACTTACCAACATATCCCGTAACATCATTCAAACTTAGTCGCACTCTCGAAACACCAAAACTAACATCAAAACACCAAATTCACATCGTATTCAAGCCTAAGAACTTTGAAATTTCTAAAATTCACCAATGATGCCGAAACTATCCAAATCAACTCCGATTGACCTGAAATTTTGCGGACAAGTCCAAAATGACATTACGAACCTGTTCCAATTGTCGGAATTCCATTCCGACCCCGATAGCCTATTTTCCACTGCCGACCGAAAATCGCCAAAAACCAACTTTCACCAATTCAAACCTAATTCTACACCGGACATCACAAAATTATTCTGAACACACTCTTAAGTCCCAAATCACCTAACGAAACTATCCGAGCCATAAAATCCGTATTCCAAGGTCGTTTACCAATAAGTCAACTCTTAGTTGACTTTTCCCATTTTTAAGGCTATTCTTAAGGACTAAGTGCCTGAATTCTAATTTAACCATTCCGATTCCAAGCCTATCAACTCTAACACATTAATAACAGAATAACCAATTTATAATAAGTCAATAACAACAGTTATAATGCAGTTTTTTTGTAACGACAGACCGGGTCGTTACATAAAAGCACGAAGGGTGATGTTGTGTCGTTTCTGTTGATTTATGGTGAGAATGAGAGTAAAATCACGAAGGGTGATGCCGTTCACTTGTCTTTGTATTATTATTTCCATTGTTCCTGTTTGATATTTACTGCACTTGTTTAAGCGTTATTATTCCGTTGTTTTAATTTGGATATTCATGTTGTTCCCTTACTGCATTATTGACAAGACTTGATATTCCCCCTGTACCGTATGACAATTTCTGAGTTACGGACTGAGTTCTGGTAGATTTATCTTGAGGAGATTATGATCAAAGTATCCTATTGAAAAGTATTATTGAAAAAGTAATGGCTTCAAAGGAGATTATGTCTGAAGGACTTTTATTTCGAAGGTATATTTAAAAAGCATTTGTCTTGCATAAAATGATATTTAGAAGTCATTTATTGGGAAAGTATATTTGGAAATTACGTCTTTGAAAGAAACTATGTTCTAAGTATTTCTCTTTATTAAAGATACATATATATGCGTTTAGAGAAAGTATGTTTCAAAGGAGATCTTTCTATACTGAAATGATTATATCTTCAAAGTTTTCAATATGAATTGTTGTTTAAAATTTTCCACCAGTTTATGGATTTTAGTGGCTAAGGCCCGATGTGAACAATCGGACGCAGAGTCGAGTTACTAGTGTGTTCTATGTGTTGTGGTTTTCTTCCGGTTTGGCTTGCTTTGCTTTCCATCTTTCTGTGTATTTTATGCTGTTTTCGTTGGTTTGTAATTTCCTTCTGCATTATATTGTCATTGTTGTAAATTATACTGTGAAGTCTTAGATAGATGTAGTGTTCGGTTATTTCTATATTCATGTTAGTTTATTTTGTTAGACCAGTGGTGTTTTAACTAGTCCTCATCACTACTTCATCGAGGTTAGTCTTGATACTTACTGGGCACCGTTGTGGTGTGCTCATACTACACTTCTGCACATTTTTGTGTGCAGATCCAGGTAATTATTGTTATTAGTTGCGTGGATCATTGACGGGGAGACTCAAGGTAACCTGTTGTTGCGTTCGCAGGCTTCGGAGTCACCTTATTTTTGTATTTATTATT
Source organism: Nicotiana undulata (assembly GCA_005239495.1). Classification (NCBI taxonomy): domain Eukaryota; kingdom Viridiplantae; phylum Streptophyta; class Magnoliopsida; order Solanales; family Solanaceae; genus Nicotiana; species Nicotiana undulata. The sequence goes on along the minus strand of ML293907.1, from coordinate 16,166 downwards.
CATACCCTGTTGTATTAATTCCGAACAGTGGTAATTAAAGATTTTAGAATAAATTCGTAGAGCTTATGACTTGTATTGCCGGTTTTGGGAATATTGTAATTCTGTCAAGATTTCCATATCGAGACTGTTAGATTTCTTGTATTATTGTTGTTATTTCTCTAAACGTTAGGCTTACCTAGTCCCGAAGACTAGGTGTCATCACAATACCCAACGGAGGTGAATTTGGGTCGTGACAATTTTCTTGGCTTCCAATATTGTCGGGAAGAGAGCGAGGTGTAGAGAGATCACATGTTCCATCTATGCATTTGGAAACAGTCTCACTTATGCTTGTTCCTTGAATATTTTCTAAGTCTTGAGATTGTACTCCAGTTCTCTCTTGATACTCCACTCCATCTTCTTCCCTTGCAGCTTCAAAAGATTCTGTAACATTTACAATTAATACCCCTTCTAATAATTTACTAAAACTAACATTGAACAAATCATGAAAATTCCATCTAACCTTGATTGGCATAATTTTGAAATCCAAACTTCTCTTTATATGTGAGAGGTGTAGACATATCATATGTTCCTTCAAAACATTCGCATACAATCTCACTTACACTTGTTCCCAATGGACTTTCTAAATCCTGAGATTGCACTACACATTTACAGATTTTTTCTGTTACTCCCTTCTCTTTTGGGTTTTCCTGCTCTTGAAATTCTACAACATCTTGAACTTTCACTCCATCAATAGATTCAACATATATTTGTAACACAAAAATTTTTATATGTATTACGCTATTGAATATAAATTTCAATGAAAAAAAATTCAAAATCTATATCTAACCTTTCCCAATTTGAGTGCCAATATCAGTTTCATCGTCTAGATATGCATCTCTATAATCGCTTTCATACTAAACTTTTGCATGCACATCCGTATCATCACATTCATTACCACCTGCATATTTGTTAATTGTAACTTGAAGTTAGAAACTTAAGGACGGGCAGTCCTTAACTTCAAGTTACAAGTTCAAAAGTTAAGGACATGCAGTCCTTAACTTTGAATTCCAAGTTAAAACGTTAAGGACAATAGGTCCTTAACTTTGAATTCCAAGTTCATAAGTTAAGGACAGGCAGTCCTTAACTTCAAGTTACAAGTTCAAAAGTTAAGGACATGCAGTCCTTAACTTTGAATTCCAAGTTAAAACGTTAAGGACAATAGGTCCTTAACTTTGAATTCCAAGTTCAAAAGTTAAGGACAGGCAGTCCTTAACTTTGAATTCAAAGTTCAAAAGTTAAGGACAATAAGTCCTTAACTTTGAATTCCAAGTTAAAAAGTTGAGGACAGGCAGTCCTTAACTTTGAATTCCAAGTTCAAAAGTTAAGGACCTTTGAATTCAAAGTTCAAAAGTTAAGGACAGGCAGTCCTTAACTTTGAATTCCAGGTTCAAAAGTTAAGGACAGACAGTCCTTAACTTTGAATTCCAAGTTCAAAAGTTAAGGACATAGTGTCCTTAACTTTAAACTAACTGAAATTAATGATATTACCCTCATATCTTTTTCAATCTTTTTTTCTGTCACATATATCTTCTGATTTATTCTAGTAACTTCAGCATGCAGATCCTTTTTAAACTGCTCTGATAATCTCTGAATCAAAAACCATAAAAAAAAGTCTCTTAAGCAAAAAATAATCAAATAAAAAACTAATGTTATTAAAAGACAGAAAACCTACTTAAACAATTTCCTTAAGAAAGGCTTCATCAAATTGTGTGGAAGAAGGCATTGAGCTTTGATCTTGAGAAAATGGCTCATGCACAGTAACAGGCTCCGCATCTTCTTCACAAGCAATAAATGGTGCCACCTCGATCAATTTATACAACTATTATATAAGAAAAAAAAAGACATAAGGTTTCAAAACTAAAACACATAAACAAAAAAAATCGAGTAATCAGATTAAGTTACACTTTCATTATGGAAGTATCTTTTACGCAGAGGATCATATTGTCGAGATTTCATGTCTTAATAACATAACATCTGATGATAACCACATTCTCGGAAGTTCACAAATTATTTTTCTTGGAAAATTGGCAACACTTCCATAATCCAAACACAAAAAGCAAAAGGAAAGCCAAGTAGAGTGTAGCTATCCTTGTCTTTATCTTTGTCTTTCTCTTTCTCTTTCTCATTCTCATTGGGATTCAAACAACTCTTCAATGATTTTAATAACGTTTCATAACAAAGAGATCCCCAGTTGAAAGAAGAGAGGAGTTGATCATCATCTACAATTTTCATTAACTTCTCGGACACATTCCTACTCTTCCGCTTCCCCAACAAAACAGATTCAACAAAATAAATTGTTACCAACTTCACAGCATCATCATCGCTGCCTGCAAATGATGAAGCTATACCATCTGGATGACTAGTAATAAAATTATACAAATCACCTTACTCAACTCGATCCTTCCTAGGGAAATAGACTTTCAAAAGCCTATTCTCTTTTTCATCCAAACCTTTGATATCCAGTGAAGAAGAACAGTTCAAACCAGTAATTATATTAAATGATTCACGTGTAAACTTAATTTCATGGTCAAAAAACCTTGAATGTCATCGAATTAGGGTCATTACTTACAATTTCTGAAAGTAATACATAATGAATAAGTTTACCGCAAAACTTCACACTTTGTAATCGGAAAAAATTTCCGAAAATACCATCCCTCAACTTCTTCCACTGCCTGTTCGACAAAAATTTTTTTATTGTTTCCTTATATTGTAAATCTCCTTTCCAATAGCTCATTAAATTACACCAAACATCAAACTCGAACACACGATCTCCTTCCATTAGCACACTACAAAAAAGGAAAAAGAACATAAAAGATTAGGATAATAGGTCCTGAACTTCAAGTTTCAAGTTTAAAAGTTAAGAAAAATAGGTCCTAAACTTCAAGTTTCAAGTTAAAAAGTTCAGGACAAGCAGCCCTTAACTTAAAGTTTCAAGTTTAAAAGTTAAGGACAATAGGTCCTTAACTTCAAGTTTCAAGTTTAAAAGTTAAGGACAATAGGTCCTAAACTTCAAGTTTCAAGTTAAAAAGTTCAGGACAAGCAGTCTTTAACTTAAAGTTTCAAGTTAAAAAGTTAAGGACAATAGGTCCTTAACTTATAGTTTTCAATCCTTAACTTTGAGATCCAAGTCCAAAAGTGAAGAACACTTGGTCCTTAACTTTTATGAACACAGTTAACTAAAATTCATAAACATAGTTAGCTTATGAATTCGTACGACTATTTTCATGAAATGTCCTAACATAATCAAATGTATTGATTGAACCACAAACACAAAAATTTCTGAATCATCACAAAAGTCCGATCCTTATTCGACACTGAATCAACTTATAATCCTTATTTTTGAAATTTCAAACATACTTCATGCAACACACATCATTGATCTCGATTAAACATATACAAAAACAAAAATGCATAAAAGCAACCAAAAAAAAAATACGAAATACGAGTTCGATAGTTCAATGCATAAAAAATCAAATCACCAGTCCAATCGTTCAATGCAGAGAAGATGACGAAGGAAAAGATTGAGTGCAACTGGTTTGCATGCAAGGACGATACAGATACCGAGGAGCACGCGAAAGAGACTCTGAAAATTTGCCTCGCAATTTTCCCTCTGAATGATTAAAACAAGGGGTTTAACATATAAGAAGTGAAGAAAGGGCAAAACTGTCTTTTCAAAATAATTTTAATAGAGTAGTGGCTATTTTTGCTCAGCATTAGAATTGGTGGATAAAAAATAAACACCACCTTTATTAGTGACTACCACACACCATTTTTACTAGGATTAGGCAATGATCTATTTAGTGAGTCAGTCCATCTTGACCAGCCCAAATACAACCCAAGCCATTTGCCACCCCTAAGTATGCACTAGGGGAGAACTGTGGATGAGCATCTAAGTCATACATTTCTAAGCTCCTAGGCGCTAACAAAAAGGGGTATTGGACCTTAGTTTATTTTAACCATACAAACAAGCAAATAAATGAGCAACAATATTTAGGTAAAGGAAACCTAAAAGAAGGTCAAAAGAATGAGTGAAGTGGCTTAGTCATGAATTAATTTAGATGCTCCTATCTAATAGGATCAGGAGGCAGGAGGCAGGAGGCAGGAGCCAGGAGCATTCCGTAAATGAACAAAATTATTGTTGCATATAAAAGTGCTATAGTCAACTCCTGGAAAATGGATCAGCAAAGCTTTGCCAACATACAAAAAGGTATGAAGTAGTCTTGACAATTCACTGTCAAGCCTTGTTTATATTCTTGACCAAAATGTTATATACTCTGCTCTGACATTTCATCAGGCCGACTCAAAACTTTGGCAGAAGCTTGTTAATTAATGGCATTAGAATCCACAAACCATACTTGGATGCTTTTACAGATGGATGCACCATTTACCTTTTTCTTTCTTAAATGGAGATCAGCCATAACATTTTGTTGAACAAGAATAACAAGTTCAGTAAAGAATACACCTTAACACCTTGCTGTTTATCTTACAAGAACAGAGACGGAAAAAGAAAAAGCAAATAGACAAACTGTCCTTATTCCAGCTTATTCTCATTTCAGTGTGCAGACAGTTCGTAGAAAAAACTATATTGAATAGGTAAGAACTTCAAATATTTACAAGTCTTCACCACAATGACAGATTGTTGGAGATCAAGCTTCAACTCTGATAACAACTTTAGTGCCTGAAGAAGGAAAAAGAAAATAGAAGAAAAATCTAAGAACCACAAGACCTTTTGTTGTACAAAAACCACAAGCTAAGTAAAAAAATATAAATTAAAGGTAAACTCTAACTCTTTGCTGAACACAAACAAGAATGGAGACAGGAAGTGCAAATCAACTGGTGGAAAGATTGGAAATACAAATCTGAGACTTGTTCCACGTTATTCTCATTAGTTTACAGACAACGACAAAAAACATTTAAAACGAACACTGAATGTCAGATATTTCCAAGTGTGCACTTTCACCACAGTAACGGATTCATTTCAAATAGCTCGAACGATATTCACCAAATGCTGTCTTCCAATTTGCTGCAACAGATAGATGGTACTTCCTAAAAAATATTGTACTTTGTTCACTTTTGAAAAAGCTCAGTCATTGGTAAACAGTCCGTTTGCTCAGGGGCAGCCAAGCATGTTAGTTTGCTTGAATCACATCTATTCTTCAGAAATAAATTTTTGGCCTAGCATCAATATATTGACACAGATACCCACTTAGAATATGTTACCTATAGAGAAATGTAATTTAATTACTGCACTAAAGTTGAATTTCATAACCGCCAGCTTCATCATATTTCAGTTCTTTCTTGTCTAGAAACTTAAGCTGATTTTGAAAGGTTTATGAACTGAAGTATCGCTGATAGGTTACATGATTTATCTATAGGCAGTAATAAAAGCATTCCAAGAATGTACTGCGGCATTCCATTTAATTCCAATGACAAAAGAACCTTACCCCACAGAAGAGCACCCTCTCTTCAAATGTGAGAATATAACAAACATAAAACAACTGGAAGGATCTTTTTTTTTTCTTTTAATTATGGTAGTGTCAACGCCAGTTTAGGCGCACCTCAAATATTCCACCGGGTAAAACAACTGAAGGATCTTTAGTACAGTTACACAAGTATTGGTGTCTCCTGTACTTCAGACACAGAATTTTAGTTTGAATGCATACAAAAAAAATTACAGCAATGGCAATATTGTTCCCATAAAAGGAAAAATAGTTATCATCTGTTGTAGAAGAGAAAGGAAGAGATGGCTAAGATATCTCGCCAACACTTGGAAACAAGAAAGATGTTCAGGTACAGTGGAAAATAACAGTGGGAGGCACTGACTGGTTTAATTTAGACATGGGCTTTTGTGAGGCATATGAAGTTTGACCAAACACAAAAGACATACGCCACCATGAGACAGGAATTTTGGCAGGCCAAAATATGCTTATTAACATTCCCACTTGAGATATTACATACTCCACCAGATATCCACATCATTGACAATCTTAAATAGAACTAACCGATCTGACTGGAAAAGAGTTTTCAAAAGTCAATATAAAAAATATAAAGAGTGATTAAGTAATATAAAGACATTCATTGTACCTTTGCAAAAGTATGTTTCAATCTTCAAATGCTCAAGGCCCTTTTTTAAATAAGAAACTAAAAGAAACACAGAAATTTGGGTACTAGTGATGCTTACAGTGAATGGAGAAAGTCATCCAAAGTAAGCTAATCCTCATCCCATCTGCCACTGCATCCACATAATTTTTCGCAGATCAGAGTTCAAAGTACTATTTTCTGTTCTCTTTAAGTGTTTAGACTTGGCATGGAAAGCATCAATCTCAAAGAGAGAGGAACCTTAAACTGTGAATACTGTTTTTAACTAATATGAGAAGTAGCTGCGATGCAAAATGATAAGTATATAATAGAGAGAACGGTCACCACCAGTAATCAATAAAACAAGGACAGTACCTTAAGAACCGGTTCTCCTTTGTTCGTAATCGCTGATTGTTTGGCGGAAGCTTCCATTTGTGCACGTGCTGCTCTTCCTGCAGCAGATTTTTCAAATTCTTCTTGCCTGTAAATGTTGGGATTATTCAAGCCATCAAGTTATGTAGAAGATCTAGTATTTAAATCAGTAGTGGCAATCTGACAATGTCAGGAGAAGCTGCATAATACGAATGCAAAGTTATGAATTCATCAATATAAGAAGTTCAAATCGCGAGAGTGAGATATTATATGCTTGTACTTAGGATGAGACCAGTGCCCCTTGTCCCATTTAAGTATCTTTCCTGCTGTGGTCAGTTGATATGAGGTTGACTTTATATGTATCGCCCAGTGCATGTCTGAGTTTCAATATTTCAGATTGAGCTCATACAGATATCGATCTCTTTGTGCAAATTACAAACTTCACATGGTTAGTAATTAGCACTCCCTCCGTCCCAATTTATGTGGCGGTGTTTGACTAGACACAGAGTTCAAGAAAGAAAGAAAGACTCTTAAAACTTGTGATGCAAAATAAGCTAGATACTTGTGTGGCTATAAATCATCTCATAAAGTAGGATGTTTAATGTTAAATTGTTTCTACATAAAGAAGTACGACATTCTTTCTGGGACAGACTAAAAAAGATATAAATTGGGACAGACAGAGTAGATACTAAGAGATTATACTGATTTGGCAGCTAATAGTTACTATATGCCTAAAAGAGCTCTATGTATGAGTAAAAGGTTCAACTTTCCTTCACCTCGGGCCTTACTAGTATTGTGTTTGGAAACATGCGAAATGGGAGGGAGATGACTGCTTTTAACGTCCTGCTAAGATTTAACATTTGTTTACTCTGAAACACGGCCTCTGCAAACAAGTTTTGTATGCTTGTAGGGGGAGTAGAATGAATTTACCCTTTCTCTTTCCTCTCTAACTCAACGTTTGTCTACTCATTCGTCCGCTCCTGATGAATAATCCAGGTTTGGAAGACATATTATTAGTTCTCTCCTCCTTCATAAGATAGAATACATCATCCCAATCCCTTCTTGGGAACTCAATTGGTGAATGAAATCAGAAGTCTAAAATTTCACAAAGACTAAAAAACCAAATCATCAAGTACTATTGATTGCCACAGAGAAAATTTGCATGAAGATCTGTCAAGAGATATGAGCAACCAGCGAGCAATGTTGTGGATAGTACAAATTCAAGACATAAACAGCAATCTAATTCCTTCTGTGATCATTGAATTTGATGCGGGGTAACTTTTATTATTATGTCTCAAGTCCCTAAGCAAGCTTCTTTATGAAATACCCATCCTTAATGAGCAAATTTCTATTGAATAATGGAATTACAGCAACTCTAAAAAAATTAAGTAAAATGTGGATACATCAATCAAGTGCGACCGAATAGATAAGGAAACAAATTTAAACTATACTATATTATTAAGAAATGCCTTTTTTGGGCGGCTTCAGCAGCTCTGGCACGAGCTTCTTCGGAGGCAATTCGTTCTTCCTCTCTTCGCTGCTCTCTTTTGCTTCCTCCGTCGAAGCAATCGAAGCAACCCATCTTCTTCTAATTCTCCTTCTCTTGCCTTTTTCTCAATTTATTGCTTTTTTCATTTCTATTTTGACTTTATACTTTTGGGGGAATGGGTCAAAACACAAAGTATTTGGAATTTTGGATAGTTTTATCTTTTAATAAGAAAATCTGTTCTACCACCAAAAAGTTTTGTTTTTTGTTTGAACTAGTCCCAAAACACTTCTTTTTTTTCACTAACAAACCCTTTCGAAGAAGCATTCCAAAGTCCAAACGAACACCCCTCAGAAGTTGGTAGGGTTGTTTTTATTTTTTATTTTTTTGGAAAAAAAGAATTATGATCAGACAACAAACGGAAGAAACGATTAGGTGGCTTTTGGACAACTTTCTATAAACCGTTTTTCAGAAATACCTTTTTTTCCATTATGCTTGGCTATTCTAAAAAGAAATAGTTTCTGGAAATTGTATTGAACAAAATTGTAACATAACAGTATTCTTTAAAACTTCCTATCACTTTTATATATTAAATCTGCTTTTTATTTGGAAAGAATTATAAGAAAATACACATTACTTCACACCATAACAAAAAATGGCATATGTTTTTAAGTTTTACCCGACCTAATCCATATTGTACATATTTTGAAAACAGTAGCTCTTGCAAATTTGTTCTTACAACCATTGCTTCTAAAAGTTATGGAGTTAAATGTGTGTTCTCACAACCATTGCTTTCACTCTCTCTTCTTCTCACATCTTTTACATATGCTTCAAGGGGACGTCCGCCATTACTGCTTCTCCACCTATATCATCTGGTTGCAATGTAAAAATATTGAAGAGTAGAAGTCCACCATGAAGGTCATTCAAAGCTTTTCTTTCGAAAATAGGACTTTTTGAGTTTGTTAGTTGTCTGGATTGGATGTTGTTCTAATTGATTGAAAATATCAAAAGGAGTTCAAAATTTAAACTTGAAGTGATTTGGAGTAGATTTGACTATTTGAGCAAGATTTGAGTTAAATTTCAGAAAAGACACAAGGAAGAAGACAAAGTCAGTTTTTGTATAATTATGTATAATCTTGTATAATAGTGTATATGAGTGTATAAACATATCTTATACACTTTTATACACCTTTAAACAAGCATCCATAGACGAACTTCTTCCACGATTTTCAGTTGCAATTCTTGTTCAAAGCCAGTCCAAATCTCCATTAATTGACTTCAAATTTTATATACAACCTCCTTATACTATTTCTAACAAGTCTAAATAACATCCACTCCAAATTTCTCACAAAATAAAATCGGAATTTAAACCCACATATTTAAGCTTGTTAAAAATCTAATTTTCACCAACCAAATGGATTTGGTTTGTTGAACTAATATTTGATTCACAGTTATTGATTCGAAAATTAACTTAAAAGCTTGAGCAATCTTTTTTAAAAATTAAATAGTAATTTTGAGAACCTAGTGGAGTTGGATTTGAATCTTAGCCTATTATTTTTGGGCTAGTTGGTTGTAAATTGAAATATGGGCTACAAAATTGAAAAATAGGGAACCCATGTGATGACCCAAAAGGTCATCCCTTTGTAATTTTAGCTAAATCTCTATTCTGAGGCCATGAAAGCCTCCTTTTATCTCACCTCGATGTGCGTGCGCAGCCCGAGAGCGTAGCCGGGAAGCCGTTATGTGAAAAATTGATAAAACAATAATTTTATAATAATTATTTGAATAAAGTTGACTTTGGTCAACATTTTTGGTAAACGGACCCGGACCCGTGATTTGACGGTCCTGGAGGATCCGTATGAAAATATGGTACTTGGGCGTATGCCCGTAATCGAATTCCGAGGTCCCAAGTCCGAGAAATGAATTTTTAAAGAAAATTATTTTCTGAAAAATATAAAGGCTTTTGAAAATAAAATTTGATGTGAAACATGGGTTATCGGGCCCGTATTATGGTTTTCGGAGCCTGGAACAGGTTCAATACTATTTTATATGAGTTATTTGTGAAATTTGGTAAGAAACGGACTTAGTTTGACGTCATTCGGACTAAAAATGGAAATTTTGAAGTTTAAGAAGTTTTGAGAATTTTTATAGATTTTGAAGTTTAATTTGTTGTTTTTATGTTATTTTGGTGGTTTAATAACTCGAATAAGTCCGTAGGATATTTTTGAGGTTGTGTGTATATTTGATTTTGAGCCCCGAGGGCTTGGGTGAGTTTCGGGTAGGTGTCGGGGTGCGAAACTTAGGAAAATTTATGGTGTTTACGTTGTTGCTGGGGTCTGGTGTGTTACTCTATGCGATCACCTAGGTATAGTCACGATCGCATAGCCTCGTGAAGGGGGAGTGGTCAGTTACATTGTGCGATCACGCAGATAGGCCTGCGACCGCACAAGTGTGTAGGAGAGTTGGGGGGAGGGGGGCTGGGTAAGTACCCTATGCGACCGCACGTGCTTGTCCGCGATCGCAGGGGTGGGGGTTAGAGGTCCTGTGTGATCGCAATAGGTTGTCTGTGATCGCGAATCCTAATAAACCAGTGCACTATGCGATCGCAACCTTCCATCCGCGATCGCATAGGCCAAAAACGCCCAGTTATTTTAAGTGCCAAAAACAGAATGTTCATTACGGGATTTTACAAAAATTCATAAACCCTCATCTTCCCCAAACCCCATAGACGACCTTTGAAGAGTTCCTTCACCATAACCTCTTAGGTAAGGAATCTCTAACTCGTTTTCTTCCATTTTCATCAACATTTATCAGATTCTAGGCCTAAAATCATGGAATTAAAGGGTAGGAATTGGGGTTTTGGGTAGAGTTAGGGATTTTTGATTATTTGGGAATTCGACCTCGTTTTAGGGTCGAATTTCAAAACAAATTATATGTTCGGGCTCGTGGGGGAATGGGTGATCGGGTTTTGGTCCGAACCTTGTGTTTTGACCAAGCGGGCCCGGGGTCGATTTTTGGACTTTTGGGAAGAATGATGGAAATTCTATAATTAAACTTGGGGATTGAATTGTTTATCATTTATTGATATTAATGAATCGATTATGTCTAGATACGATTGTTTCGGAGTCGGGTTCGAAAGGAAAAGCGGTGCTAGAGGCTTGATTTGGATTCTTGGAGCCGAGGTAAGTGTTTGGCCTAACCTTAGCTTGAGGGAATAGGTGTTGAGTCTTAATTTATATGTGATAATACCATACCCAACGTATAGGTGAGGTGACGAGTACCTATATGTTGTGGTCAAGTATTCCCGTGAGTCGAATTTTAGTACTATATGTAGTTTTCATTGATATTCTTTGTGCTATGAAGTAATTGACATTCTTGAAGTTATGCTTGAGGGTAATTCATGATGTAGAATATTATTGATTATTCGTTCGGTTGAGAATTATTTGTTCAGTTGTACTTCTGAGTGAGATTGGTTATAGCTATGTCCCTTGTCGGGATGGTAGAATTCTTGTTGAACATTTCTGTGCATTTAAGGTTTATTGTTGTTGAATTTTCCCGTCAAATTGTTGCCTTTATATATGTTATGCACGAGGGGACATTCTGTGCTGAGTGTTTGTGAGGTTATGCACGAGGGGACATTCCGTGCCGAGTGATTATTTATTTATGCACGAGGGGACATTCCGTGCCGAGTGATTATTTATTTATGCACGAGGGGACATGCCGTGTCGAGTGTTTTTTGTGAGGTTATAGCACGAGGGGACATGCCGTGCCGTTCCTGTTTACTCATTGTTCAGAGTTGTTAACTCCTGCTGTTATTTATGCTTTTCAGTTGTTATTTTGTTTTGTCAGTTCAGCGAATTGTTGCCCCATTTTCCCAGCATGCCATCCCCATATCTGTGCTTAAATTGTTTGATTCTTGTCTTTACTTCCTTATTATATTATTGAACTGCACAGGAAATCGTTATTTGTCGTGTCCTAGCCTCGTCACTACTTCGCCGAGGTTAGGCTCGGCACTTACTCAGTACATGGGGTTGGTTGTACTGATGCTACACCTGCACTTCTTTATGTTGTACAGATTACAGCAACGGACCTAGTGGACATTGAGCGAGGGAGTGTTCTTCAGTCCACGGCGACTCCGAGGTAGACCTGCAGGCGTCCGCAGGCCTTGGCGTCACCATCTATCTCTTCCCTTTCTGTCTTATCTTGCATTTCTAAACAGCTACATCGGTTTATTTCAGACTCTTGTTTTTAGTAATCTAAGACTGTCTGTGAATTGTGAAACCAGTTCTGGGGGTTTATGTACGGAATTTCGTAATATTTATTATATTAGGTTGATAAATTCTTAGCTTTCGCATTCTTATTTAATTGTTCACGCTTATTGTTTTTCTTATAGATATCATAAATGAAGAAAATAGTAAATTTAACCAAAACGTTGGCTTGTCTAGCGGATTCAACGTTAGGCGCCATCACGGCTTGAAAGTGGGATTTTNNNTACAATGTTTTCCCAAAACCGGTAATACAAGTCATAAGCTCTACGAATCTCCTACGACTTCTAAATACAACTGTTTTGGAAATAAATGTGACAGTGTATGAATAATAATACAAGGAAGATGACCCCGAAGCCTGCGAACGCAGCAACAGGTTACCTTGAGTCTCCTCAGCAATCATCCGCGCAGTTACTAACAATCAAAACCTGGATCTGTGCAAACAAAAATGCACAGAAGAGTAGTATGAGCACACCACAGCGGTGCCCAGTAAGTATCAAGACTAACCTCGGTGGAGTAGTGACGAGGACTAGTCAAGACACCACTGGTCTACAAAAATAATTAACATGAATATAGAAGTAACCGAACACTACATCTATCTAAGAATTTACAGGATAATTTACAACACTGACAATATAATGCGGAAGGGAAATTACAGAAAAATAACCACGAAACAACATAAATTACACAGGAAGATGGATAGCAAAACAAACCAAACCCGAAGAAAACACAATGCAATAGAGAACCCCACAACTCAACTCTGCATCTATTTATTCACATCGAGCCTTAGCCATTAAATTTCATAAATTGGTGGGAACCCTTAAACAACAGATCATATGAAAAGCTTTGCTAATAAAATCATTTTTATGTAGAAAGATTTCCTTTGAAAACATACTTTCTCCAAAATATATATAAGTATATGTACTAGAGAGGGTTACGTAAAACATAGTTTTCTTTCAAATTACGAAGTTTCCAAAGATACTTTCCAAATAAAGACTTCCAAGTATCATTTTATGCAAGACTAGTGCTTTTCAAATATACTTTCGATGTAAAAGTCTTCAGATATAATCATTTCAAAAACCACTACTTTTCAATAATACCTTTTCAGAAAAATCTCGTACTCATAATCTCCTCAAGGTAAATCTGTCGGAACTCAGTCCGTACTCAAAACTTGTCTTGTCAATAAATGTAGTAAGGGATCAATGCGAATATCCGGATTTAAACAATGGAATATTAACTCTTTAACAAATGCGGTAGATATCAAACAAGAACACGAAAAAGTATAATGCAAAGACAAGTGCACGGCATGTCCCCTCGTGCTAAAGTAAATAATCACTTGGCACGGAATGTCCCCTCGCGCATAAATAAATAAATGAACACTCGGCACGGAATGTCCCCTCGTGCAATAAATAATAAACAATCGGCATGACATGTCCCCTCGTGCGATAAATAATAAATAATTGGCACGGCATGTCCCCTCGTGCGATAAATAATAAAAAATCGGCACGACATGTCCCCGCGTGCGATAAATAATAAACAATCGACACGACATGTCCCCTCGTGCGATAAATAATAAACAATCGGCACGACATGTCCCCTCGTACGATAAATAATAAACAATCAGCACGGAATGTCCCCCCGTGCGATAAATAATAAACAATCGGCACGGCATGTCCCCCCGTGCGATAAATAATAAACAATCAGCACGGAATGTCCCCTCGTGCAAAGATAAATAAATACACAACAAATCGACGAAACACATCAACTATAGGAACCATAAATCACAATGTCCCAGCAAGGGAATCAACAATGCAACCAATACCATAACAGCAAAGCAATAATAGAAAACACACCATCCCGGCAAGGGAGTCAACAATGAAAAACAATACAATCCCGGCAAGGGAAAAACAGCTATAACCAATCTCGCCTAAGCAATTAACTTTACAGAATACAACTCAGCTCAAACGAAGGCCCAGTAATAGGCAACATCAAGAAAACATCAACAACATAATTATTCATTAATTAGACCCAAGTAACACATAAGAGAAAAATTCATATAGATCACAATGTAAGACTCACGGGCATGCTTGACTCTAACGAACGACTGTTCTAACTACGACTAAACAACTATAAAGCTAGATAACACTAATATAGTCAATTGAGCAGTTTTAGAAAACAAATATAGCATGGAGGTGAGAGCAGTAAAATATTCAGTTAAGTCAATTAAGATCAAATAGCCAACGAAGAAATCCAAAAGCAAGTAATTCTAATTTAAGCAGGAAAGGATGAAGTAAACCACCAAGGATTCAATTATAACAATTACAACTCATACACAGGTAACATAAGGACCTACGAATCCTAAAAGGTCAATCTATTAACAAATAAGTCCGAGTACACACTCGTCACCTCGCATACACGGACTACAGTCAACAAAGAAGACTCAACCCTAAGGGGGAGTTCCCCCACACAAGGTTAGGCAAGATACTTACCTCAAAGACGACCAACCGGTACTCAAAAATGAACTTCTCGGGCGGAAAGACATTCAGACGGCTCAAAATCAACTAAAACAACTTCAAAATACACATAACACATATAAGGAATGATTCCGAATTATAAAGTTTCCATCTTTACTAATTTATAAAAATCGACCCAAAAGTTGACCCCCGGGCCCGCACCTCGGAACCCGACAAATTTTACAAATTCCGATTACCCATTCCGATACGAGTTCACCCATACTAAATTTATCCAATTCCGATATTATTTGGTCATTCAAATCATAAAGTTTCATTTTAGAAAATTTCTTTCAAAAACCCACAATTCCCTCAACCCAAAACACAAATTAAATGATAGAAACAAGAACTAATTCATGAAATATAATCAATTCTAGTTAAAGAACACTTACCCATTCGAATTGTGTGAAAAACCTTCAAAGAATCGCCCAAAACCGAGCTCTAGAACTAAAAATGTGTTAAAAATGATGAAACCCCGATTTTTGAAATATATATTCTGCCCAGGTCCTTGCATCGCAATCGCGGAGACTAAGTCGCGATCGCGGAGAAGGAAAATTGAGGCTGCCAAGAAAACACTGCGCTATCGCGAGGGAAATGGCGCGAAAGCAATGAACAACGGGCAGGAACTTACGCGAACGTGGGGTCACTGATGCGAACGCGAAGAAGAAATGACCAACAACCCCCAGCCCCTAATTTCTACTACGGGAACGCAATAGAGGCGATGCGATCGCGATGAAGAGGAAAAAGTACCTCTACGATCGCGAATGCTTTAATGAAATCACGTTGAACAAAAAACTGGGCGGCCAAAATAGTTCTATGCGATCGCGGCTTCATCTATGCGATCGCATAGAAGGAAACCAGAAACCAGAAATCAGCAGTGGAAAATGAGGAAGAATTGACCCGAAACCTATCCGAAACACACCCGGGGCCCCCGAGACCCCATCCAAACACACACACAAGTCACATAACCTAACATGGACTCGCTCGAGGTTTCAAAACACATAAAATAACACTAAAACGACGAATCAAACCAAAAATCAAACTTAGGAATTTTCAAAACTTCAAATATCAAGACTCGCGTCGAAACCTATCAAATCAACCCGGAACGACATGAAATTTTGCAGGCTAATCCCAAATAACACAACGGACCTACAACGACTCTCGAAATTCCATTCAGAGCCCNGCCGGAATCGCCGAAATTCTAACTTTCGCCAAATTACCTCAAATCACTCTACGGACCTCCAAATCCAATTCCGGACGCACACCTAAGTCCAAAATCATCATACGAAACTTTTGACATTAACCGAAACTCATTCCAAGGTCGTTTACACAAAAGTCAAACCTCCGGTCAAGTTTCATCACTTAAGCTTCTAAAACTGAAAGTTTTCTCCCAATTCGACTCCGGATTATCCGGTA
>ML293902.1:3417-41543 GCA_005239495.1 Nicotiana undulata | reverse complement strand
TATTTCAAAGACAGTCTTATGTATTCATTTCAGACCTTTTGTTTGTAGTAATCTCTTAGATAGTCCGTGAGTATGTGACACCAGTTCTGGGATTTGTTTATGGGTTTTATTTCGAAAAGTGCTATACTGTATTTTGGGTTATTTTGTTATATTTTATATGGTGGGCCATCGAAGCCTTGGTTATCTGGTTCGTATTTGTTGTTAATAAGTTTTATTTAGTTCAAACGTTGGCTTGTCTAGCGGGTTCAACGTTAGACGCAGTCATGGCCCGAAGGTGAGATTTTTGGGTCGTGACAGAAAATGGAAGAAATTGGTGTTAGGAACACTTACCCAAATTGTTATGGAGGAGAAAATGGCTTGGAGGTCTTCAATGGGGCTTGGAGAAGAAGATGGAAGTGAAAATTGTGAAAATCCTGTATGGTATTCTGTTTTTTGGGGTATTTTAATAACTGGGCAAAAATACCCTTCGCGTTCGCAGGCCCCTGGCCGCGTTCGCGAAGGGTTGACTAACCTGACCTACGCGTTTGCGAGTCCCGGGCCACAATAATTACCCTTCGCGTTCGCGATCCCTTGGCCGCATTCGCGAAGGGTATTACACCAGATATCAGAAACAGGCCAAGAACACCAGATTTTTCCTTCTTTTCACACCCCTTTAGCTACCCGAAACTCACCCGATCCCTCGGGTCTCAAAACCAAACATACACACGACTACCAAAACATCCTACGGACTTATTCAAGCATTTAAATCACCAAAGTATCATCAAAATCATCGAATCAAACCTCAAAACTCTTAGAATTTTCTTTAAACTTCATAAAGCTTAACTTTCCAATTTTAATCTAAAACACGTCATATCAGGTCCGTTTTACACCCAATTTCACATATAAGACAAATAACATATAATAAACCTGTTTTGGGCTCCGGAACGATAATACGGGCCCAATAACACGGTTTTCACATAATTATTCTTTTTCAAAATCCTTTTTTATTTTCAGAAAACAATTTTCTTTAAAAATTCATTTCTCGGGCTTGGGACCTCGGAATTCGATTTCGGGCATACGCCCAAGTCTCATATTTTCCTACGGACCCTCCGGGACCGTCACATCACGGGTCCGGGTCCGTTTACCAAAATTTTTGACCAAAGTCAACTTTATTCATTTAATTATCATAAATTCCATTTTTCATCAAATTTCAACATAAAGACTTCCCGGCTACACGCCCGGGCTGCTCACACATATCGAGGTGAGATTAACAGAGGCTTTCGGGGCCTCGGAACACAGATTTAGCTAGAATTACTTAGGATGACCTTTTGGGTCATCACAATCGCCACCTCTAAAACAAATGTTCGTCCTCGAACGGACATAGAAAGGTACCTGAGTCCGAGAAAAGATGGGGATAACGACTCCTCATATCGGAATCGGACTCCCAAGTAGCTGCCTCGGCAGACTGACCTCTCCACTGAACACGGACCGAAGGATAACTCTTCGACC
Organism: Nicotiana undulata; assembly: GCA_005239495.1. Taxonomy (NCBI): domain Eukaryota; kingdom Viridiplantae; phylum Streptophyta; class Magnoliopsida; order Solanales; family Solanaceae; genus Nicotiana; species Nicotiana undulata. The sequence goes on along the minus strand of ML293902.1, from coordinate 40,055 downwards.
TCAACTGACGAACATGCCTATCTAATATCGCTACCGGCTCCTCCTCATAAGTCAGATCCTTGTCCAACTGGACACGGCTGGAGTCAAGAACATGAGATAGATCTGCAATATACCTCCACAGCATGGATACATGAAGCACTGGATGCACTGCTGATAAATGCGGTGGCAAGGCAAGTCTGTAGGCCACCTCTCCTACCTTATCCAAAATCTCAAATGGACCAATATACCTAGGGCTCAACTTGCCCTTCTTTCCGAATCTCATCACGCCCTTCATAGGCGACACTCGAAGGAATACCTGGTCTCCTACCATGAAAGCCAAATCTCGAACTCTACGATCTGCATAACTCTTTTGCCTGGACTGAGCTGTACGAAGCCTATCCTGAATAATCTTCACCTTATCCAAGGCATCCTAGACTAACTCAGAACCCAATAGCCTAGCCTCTCGGGCTCAAACCATCTGACTGGAGTCCGACATCGCCTACCATACAACGCCTCATACGGAGCCATCTGAATGCTTGACTGGTAACTGTTGTTGTAGGCAAACTCTGCTAAAAGAAATAACTGATCCCATGAACCACCAAAATCAATAACGCAAGCCCGCAACATATCCTCCAAAATCGGAATAGAACGCTCGGACTGTCTGTCCGTCTGAGGATGAAATGTTGTGCTCAACTCAATCTGTGTGCCCAACTCTCGCTGAAATACTCCCCAGAAATGGGAGATAAACTGAGTACCTCGGTCCGATATGTTAGATAAGGGCACACCGTGTAATATGACAATCTCTCTCATATAGATTTGAGCTAACTTCTTTGCCAAAGATGACACCGCCACAGAAATGAAATGTGCTGACGTGGTCAGCCTATCTACAACAACCCATACTGCATCAACCATCCTCGGAGTCCGTGGGAGTCCAACTACAAAATCCATCGTGATACGCTCCCACTTCCACTCGGGAAGCTGAATCTGCTGCATCAAACCACCGGGTCTCTGGTGGTCATACTTAACCTGTTAACAATTCAAGCACCGAGCTACATAAGCCACAATATCCTTCTTCATTCTACGCCACCAATAATGCTGCCGCAAGTCCTGGTGCATCTTCGCGGTGCCAAAAAAAATGGAATATCGGGAACTATGGGCCTCCCGCAATATTAACTCACGAATGCCATCAATATCAGGAACACATATACGACCCTGCAATCTCAAAACTCCCTCAGCATCAACTGTGACCTGCTTGGCACGTCCGTGCCGAACCGCATCCCTAAGAGCACACAAATGACGATCATCATACTGCCTGGCGCGAATACGTTCATACAATGAAGATCGAGCGATGGTATGGGACAATACACTGCCACCCTCAAAAACCTCCAGCCTAACAAATCGATTGGCTAATTCCTGAACATCCAAAGCCAGAGGTCACTCTCCAACTGATAGATAAGCCAAACTACCCATGCTGACTGACTTCCGGCTCAAAGTATCAGCCACCACATTGGCCTTTCACGGATGATAGAGAATAGTAATATCATAATCCTTCAGCAGCTCTAACCACCTTCTCTGCCTCATATTCAACTCCTTTTGCTTAAACAAGTATTGCAAACTCTTGTGATCATGGACACGGTACCCCATACAAATAGTGCCTCCAAATCTTCAAGGCATGAACAATAGCTGCAAGCTCCAAATCATGGACTGGATAGTTCTTCTCATGAATCTTCAACTAACGAGAAGCATAGGCTATAACCTTCCCATCCTGCATCAACACTGCAACAAGACCAACCCGCGAAGCATCACAATACACGGTATAAGAACCTGAACTTGTGGGCAGTACCAACACTGGTGCTGTGGTCAATGCTGTCTTGAGCTTATGAAAGCTCATTTCACACACCTCCGACCATCTGAACGAACACTCATCTGCGTCAACTTGGTCATAAGGGCTGCAATAGATGAAAAACCCTCCACGAACCGGCGATAATAGCCTGCTAGGCCTAAGAAACTCCCAATCTTTGTGGCTGAAATGGGCCTAGGCCAATCTCTAACTGCTGACACTTTCTTCGGATCCACCTGAATGCCCTCTGCCGATACAACGTGGCCCAAGAATGCCACAGAACTCAACCAGAACTCACACTTAGAAAACTTGGCATACAATTGTCTATCCCTCAAAGTCTGGAGAACAATCCGAAGATGCTGCTCATGCTCCTCTCGACCACGAGAATATATCAAGATATCATCTATAAACACGATCACAAATGAGTCCAAATAAAGTCTGAATACCCGATTCATCAACTCCATAAAAGCAACGGGGGCATTAGTCAACCCAAATGACATGACCAAAAACTCATAATGCCCATAACGAGTGCGATAAGCCGTCTTAGGCACATCAGACGCCCTGGTCCTCAGCTGATGATAACCAAATATCAAGTCTATAGTAGAGAACACCGTAGCACCCTGAAGATGATCAAATAAGTCATCAATCCTTGGAAAAGGATACTTGTTCTTGATAGTAACCTTATTCAACTGTCGGTAGTCAATACACATCCTCATTGAGCCATCTTTCTTCTTCACAAACAATACTGGAGCACCCCAAGGAGAAACACTAGCCCTGATGAAGCCTTTATCCAACAAATCCTGTTATTGTTCCTTTAATTCCTTCAACTCTGGCGGAGCCATACGTTACGGGGGAACATAAATGGGCTGAGTGCCCGTAGCTACCTCAATACAAAAATCAATATCCCTATCGGGTGGCATACCCGGCATGTCAACAGGGAATACCTCTGAAAATTCACGAACCACGGACACAGACTCCATAGAAGGAACCTCAGCACTAGAATCACGAACATAGGCCAAATAGGCCAAACAACCCTTCTCGACCATGCGCCGAGCCTTCATATAAGAAATAACTCTACCAGAAGAATAGTTAGGAGTCCCCCTCCACTCCAAACGAGGTACTCCTGACAAGGCTAAGGTCACTGTCTTGGCGTTACAATCCAGAATAGCATGATAGGGGGATAGCCAATCCATCCCCAATATAACATCAAAGTCAACCATATCCAGAAGCAAAAGATCAACATGAGTCCCCAGACCACCAATAACTACTACGCAAGCACGGTAGACTCGATCTACCACTATAGAATCACCCACCGGTGTAGACACATGTACAACAGTACTCAAAGAATCACAGGGCATACTCAGATAAGGGGAAAAATATAAAGCCACATAGGAGAATGTACAACCCGGATCAAATAACACTGAAGCCTCTCGGCTGCAAACTGAAATTGTACCTGTAATAGTTGCATCAGAAGCCTCGGCCTCAGGCCTGGCCGGAATAGCATAGCGTCGGGGCAGAGCCCCTCCAACCTTCACATCTCTAGGTCTACCTGCTACGGGATGACTCCTACCTCTCACGGCTTGCCCTCCACCTCTATGAGTCTAACCTCCACCTCTAGCACCACGACCAATCCTAGTTGGCTGAGGGGGTGAGGGTGCACCTGATGTGGGAACCATGGAATGGGAACCCTGATACTGAGAACCACCAAAACCTCGGGGGCAAAACCTGGAAATATGCCCCATACCACCGCAAGTGAAGCAAGACTTCGGCTGCGGAGAATACTGACCCTGGAACTGTCCCTGACGACCAGAATGACCACCTTGATAGCTCTGAATCGGCGGTGCACTGATGGGAGCTGAAGGTGCACTGCGGGATACCTGGAGTGTCGACTGATAAGGCCTAGGGGGATGACCTCTACCAAAGAAATCTCTGCCTCCAGATGAGGCACCACTGAAACGGCCGAAATGACGAGGTCTCTTGTCAGACCCCTGTCCACCACCCTGGGATAATACCATCTCAATGTGCCTGGCCACATCAGCTACATCCTAAAAGGATATATCAGTACCCGTCTCTCTTGCCATCTGAAGTCTGATGGGCTGAGCTAGACCCTTAATAAATCTCTGAACCCTCTCCTGATCAGTGGGAAGTATCATAATGGCATGCCTGGCCAGAGTAATGAACCTTGTCTCGTACTGAGTGACGGACATGTAGCCCTGTTGTAGACGCTCAAACTGCCTCCGAAGATCCTCTCACTAAGTAACTGGAAGGAACTTCCCCAAGAACAACTCAGAGAACTGAGCCCAAGTTAGAGGTGCAGACCCAGCTGGTCTGGTCAAGCAGTAATCTCTCCACCAAGTCTTGGCGGTGCCAGAAAGACGAAATGTAGCAAAATCAACTCCATTGGACTCCACAATGCCCATGTTCCGAAGAACCTCATAACAGCTGTCTAAATAATCCTGGGGATCCTCGGATGGTGCACCAGTAAATGTAGTAGTGAATAACTTGGTGAACCGATCCAACCTCCACAGAGCGTCCGCTGACATGGCTGCTCCCTCAACTGCTGGTGCCACAATACCTAGCTGAACTACTCCGGCTGTCTAAGGTGTCGGAGTCTGGAACTGAGTGGAAAACTACTCTGGCATATGAATAGCAGGTGTTTGGGTCCCTACCCCAGCCTGAGATCCAGCTGGTGCAGTAGGAAGATGACCGGCCTGAGCCAGACTCTCCATGAGTCCCACTAAGCGGACTAGAGCGTTCTGAAGCACTGGGGTGGCAATGAACCCCTCTGGGACCTGAGCTGACCAACTGGAGCTGTCTGAGTAGGAAACTCACCGGCAATGTCTACCTGTAGGTCCTCTGCTGGAGCTGCTACTCTAGCTCTGCCTCAGCCTCTAGCACGGCCTCGGCCCCTCGTAGGAGCTGCAATAGGAGGATCAGGCTGCTGGTCGGTCGCTGAGGAAGCGCGCGTTCTCGCCATCTGCGAGAGAGTAAAATAGAGACTCAATTAGTATTCAGAATTCAACTGACATAATAGAGAATGAAAGATGTGAAGTTATTCCTAACTTTGCAGCCTCTGGGGGATAAGTACAGACGTCTCCGTACCGATCCCTCAGACGCTATCAAGTTTGTCCGTGAGTTGTGAGACCTAAGCAACCTAGAGCTCTGATACCAACTTGTCACGACCCGAAATCCCACCTTCGGGCCATGATTGTGTCTAACGTTGAAACCGCTAGACAACTCAACGTTTGAACTAAATAAAACTCATTAACAACTAAAACGACAAGATCACTAAGGCATCGATGGTCAACAATATGAAGGTTAACAAATTACCAAAAATAATATAGCAATTTCGAAATAAAAACCCATATACAAATCCCAAAACTGGTGTCACATACTCACAAACTGTCTAAGAGATTACTAAAACAAAGGTCTGAAAATAAGTACATATGACTGTCTTTGAACTATAAGATGAGACAGAGCTGAAAGTGAAGGGTAGAAGGTGACGCCAAGCCCCACGAACGTCTGCGGGTCTACCTCGATGTCTCCTGTATGAACTGATGGAATGCTCCGACCGTCAGTGACCATCGGGTCTGGCTGTGTAGTCTGCAAAACATAAAGAAGTGCAGGTGTAGCATCAGTACAACCGACTCCATGTACTGAGTAAGTGCCGAGCCTAACCTCGGCGAAGTAGTGACGAGGCTAGGACCGACAACAATATATGTACTTGTGTGATTCTATATAATAACAGGAAAAATATCGACGGAAATAAGCAAGTAAGAGAAATACGGGGAGAACATGCTGGGGGTAAAAGGGGCAACAAAATGCTAGCATAGTAGAAGAGGGTAATAACTGAAGTGTAAAAAGTAAAAGCCGAAGTTTAACATCTCGGGACAGATAATGAAAAGCAAAAGGCACGGCATGTCCCCTCGTGCATAATCTCACAATCACTCGGCACGGAAGGTCCCCTCGTGCATAAATAGTAACACTCTGCACGGAATGTCCCCTCGTGCAATAAATATTCAACGATCAACACGGCATGTCCCCTCGTGCATAATCTCACAATCACTCGGCACGGAAGGTCCCCTCGTGCATAAATAGTAACACTCTGCACGGAATGTCCCCTCGTGCAATAAATATTCAACGATCAACACGGCATGTCCCCTCGTGTGATAAATAACAAACAATCAGCACGACATGTCCCCTCGTGCCATAAATAATAAACGATCAACACGGCATGTCCCCTCGTGTGATAAATAATAAACAATCAACACGACATGTCCCCTCGTGTGATAAATAATATACAATCAGCACGACATGTCCCCTCGTGCGTTAAATAATATAAAAGCAACAATATAATGTGAAAATCAACAATAAGGAGTCTCAAGTGTGTGGAAATACTCAATAAAATTCTATCGTCCCGGCAAAGAACTCAGCTATAACCAACCCCCGCATCAGAAATATAATTTCAATAGTAAAAAGCGTCAAGTGAAACAAATAACACAATAACTGCCCATGTCATGAAACAACATCAAGGTATCACTTCTAAATCACCAATTACTCATTGTACAGAGAATATTAACAACACGGTATGATTCATCACAATTTACTCACGGGCATGCTTGACCGCAACATATAGGCACTCGTCACCCCGCCTATACGTTGGACATGAATTACACATAGCAAATAAGACTCTATACCTAATTCCTCAAGCTAAGGTTAGGCCAAACACTTACCTCGGCTCCAAAAATGCAAGTCAAGCCTCAATCACCGCCTTCCCTCTCGAATCCAACTCCGGATCGATAATATCTAGATATAATGGATTTATTAACATCAATAAATACTCAATAAACCAATTCCGAAGCCTAATTATACATTTTCTACTATTCTTCCAAAAATACTAAAATTCGACTCCGGGCCTGCTTGGTCCAAACACGAGGCTCGGACCAAAACCCGATTACCCATACCCCCACGAGCCTGAATATACAATTTTCTTTAGAATCCGACCCCAAAACAAGGTTGAATTCCCAAAAATTCCATAAACCTAACTCTACCCAAAACCCCCTAATTTCTACCTTGTTTTCATGATTTTAGGCCAAGGTTCTAGTGATTAGGGAAGGAAAATGGAAGAAATTGGTGTTAGGAGCACTTACCCAAATGGTTATGGAAGAGAAAATGTCTTGGAGGTCTTCAATGGGGCTTGGAGAAGAAGAAGGAAGTGAAAATTATGAAAATCTCGTATGGTATTCTGTTTTTTGGGGTATTTTAATAACTGGGCAAAAATACCCTTTGCGTTCGCGGGCCCCTGGCCGCGTTCGCAAAGGGTTGACTAACCTGACCTACGCGTTCGCGAGTCCTTGGCCGCGTTCGCGTAGGTTTGACTCTACTAGCCTACGCGTTCGCGAGCATAGGGCCGCGTTCGCGAAGAACAAACTACCCAGCCCCCCAGACCCCAGCCTAACACTACGCGTTCGCACCCCTGGGGACGCGTTCGCGTAGAAGCACTGTCCAGTGCTCCGCGTTCGCGTCTCCCTCTACGCGTTCACGTAGAGTAAAATCCCAGGCCACAATAATTACCTTTCGCGTTCGCGAGCCCTTGGCCGCGTTCGCGAAGGGTATTACACCAGACATCAGAAACAGGCCAAGAACACCAGATTTTTCCTTCTTTTCACACCCCGTTAGCTACTCGAAACTCACCCGAGCCCTTGGGTCTCAAAACCAAACCTACACACAACTCCCAAAACATCCTACAGACTTATTCAAGCATTTAAATCACCAAAATATCATCAAAACCATCGAATCAAACCTCAAAACTCTTAGAATTTTCTTAAAACATCATAAAGCTTAACTTTTCCAATTTTAATCCGAAACACGTCATTTCAGGTCTGTTTTACACCCAATTTCACAGATAAGACAAATAACATATAATAAACTTGTTCCGGGCTTCGGAACCATAATACGGGCCCGATAACACGGTTTTCACATAATTATTCCTTTTCAAAATCCTTTATTATTTTCAGAAAACAATTTTCTTTAAAAATTCATTTCTCGGGCTTGGGACCTCGGAATTCGAGTTCGGGTATACGCCCAAGTCCCATATTTTCCTACGGACCCTCCATGACCGTCACATCACAGGTCCGGGTCCGTTTACCAAAAATGTTGACCAAAGTCAAATTTATTCATTTAATTATCATAAATTCCATTTTTCATCAAATTTCAACATAAAGACTTCCCAAGTACACGCCAGGGCTGCACACGCATATCGAGGTAAGATTAACGGAGGCTTTCAGGGCCTCGGAACACAGATTTATCTAGAATTACTTAGGATGACCTTTTGGGTCATCACAGGTCATCACAATCTTCACCTCTAAAACAAATGTTTGTCCTCGAACGGACATAGAAGATTACCTGAATTTGAAAACAAGTGTGATATTTACTCTGTATGTCCGACTGTGACTCCCAATTAGCTGCCTCAACGGGCTGGCATCTCCACTGCACTCGAACTGAAGGATAACTCTTAGACCTCAAATAATGAACCTGCTGGTCTAAAATGGCTACCAGCTCCTCCTCACAAGTCAAGTATTTGTTCAATTGGACAGAGCTGAAGTCTAACACGTGGGACGGGTCACCATGGTATTCCCGGAGCATAGACACATGGAATACAAGATGAACTGAGGATAACCCTGAAGGCAACGCAAGTCTATACGCTTCCTCCCCTACACTATCAAGAATCTCAAACGGCCCGATATACCTAGGGCTCAACTTACCCTTCTTTCCAAACCTCATAACACCCTTCATGGGGGATACCCGGAGCAATACTCTTTCTCCAACCATGAATGCCACATCACGAACCTTACGATCGGCATAACTTCTTTTCCTAGACTGAGCTGCACGAAGCCTTTCCTGAATAATCTTGACCTTAACTAAGGCCTCCTACACCAAATCTGTACCCAATAACCGAGCTTCTTCAGGCTCGAACCATCCAACTGGCGATCTACACCGTCTACCATATAATGCCTCATAGGGAACCATCTGAATGCCCGAAAGATACCTATTATTATAAGCAAACTCCGCTAACTGCAAGAACTGATCCCACAGACCTCCAAAGTCAATAACACAAGCGCATAGCATATCCTCCAATATCTGAATGGTATGCTCAGACTGTCCGTCAGTCTGAGGGTGAAATGTTGTACTCAACTGAACTCGGGTACCTAACTCACGCTCAACTGCCCTCCAAAAGTGTGAAGTAAACTGCGTACCTCGATCTAAAATGATAGACATGGGCACACCGTAAAGGCGAACTATCTCCGAATACATAACTCAGCCAACCGCTCTCAAGTATAGGTACTTGCGAAAGGGATGAAATGTGATGATTTAGTTAGCCTATCCACAATAACCCAAACTGCGTCAAATTTCCTCTGAGTCCGTGGGACTCCAACAACGAACCATAGTGATACGCTCCCCCTTCCACTCAGAAATCTCTATCTATTGAAGTAAACCACCAGGTCTCTAATGCTCATACTTTACCTGTTGACAATTTAAGCAACGAGCCACATACGCCACAATGTCCTTTTTCATCCTTCTCCACCAATAATGCTGCCTCAAATCTTGGTACATTTTAGCTTCCCCTGGGTGAATGGAATACTTAGAACTGTGAGCCTGCTAAAGGATCAACTCACGAAGGCCATCAACATTTGGCACACATATCCAACCCTGTATCCTCAAAACACCATCATCTCTAAGTATAACTTGCTTGGCATCACCATGCCGAACTGTGTCCCTAAGAACATCCAAATGTGGGTCACCATCCCGCCGCTTCTGGATATGCTCGATTAGAGAAGACCGAGCGACTGTACGAGCTAGAAAACGGTTGGGGGAAATATCCAACCTCACAAACTGATTAGCCAACGTCTGAATGTTTGAAGCTAACAGCCTCTCACCAACTGGAATATACACAAGGCTGCCCATACTCACCGCCTCTATTTTCTTAATAGTTGTTCGTAACCAATTACGGAATTATCAACAGCTTCACGTCAACAATAATCCCCTTTCAACCTTCACAATACTGATGACGAGGTACGATTCATGAAGACCTCATCATTATATACCCGACTTAACGTGTCTCATTTAACGCCACATAGGCGGCACATACCTCGTAGGTCAAAGCTCAATAATTCTGACACGAATTTGGAAAATTATACATAGTTAATTAATTAGTTTATTTCTTTATTTATTTATTTAATTATTATTAGTATTACTTTTATTATTATTGTTTATTCATTTATTATTATGATCATTATCATTATTTTATACATAAATTGTTGAATAAGCCTAACATGCATGACTACCTACCAGTACTATAGTAAAGTTTTAATTCACAAGGGAGATTTTAAACACAAGAATTTCCATCAAAAGGACCTCGTCCCTACATAACTTCCACCGCGACTCGTAGCCCGATTTAAACATCTCAAATCATATTACAATGTGAGGATCTCGTCCTCGATTCTGAATCACAAGCAACATGCGCATCGTGCCACTCGAAACCTTCCCTTTTCTTCCTTTAAATATTTTTTGTTAAACAAAATTACAACACGTGATGATAGACACAGTTATCTTCATAGAATTTCTTAATACAAGTATTCCCATAAGTAGATTTTTAGAGTTACGAAGCTCACTCGAGAGTGAAACATATTTGAAGAATTTTATTAGATATGCAGAACCGATTAAAGTTCAAGAAATTATCACTTTATAATAACTAGAGATTGTTCTGGTAATGGCACCATTTGATATAACGACCTCAGCCATACCATAGAAAATATATCAATTGGCTGGGTCTCCACCTCTAGGAATCTGACATCCACCTTCGACATTTCGACCCTTTTTTCTCTAGTTGTTCATGTAAATTGAATTATAACTTCAATGGGGCACGTAGCCTGAGTGTTTTGATGAAATACGACTCTCCCAAGTTTAGGACAATTTCTATCACTAGCCGAAATGAAGTATCAACCTGCCCTGAGTCGTCCAAAATTTTACAATCATATTTGAGTCCTTTAATGAGTATGGGGACTCGATCTATGGATAGATGAATCTAAGTAGGAGTATGATGGGCTAACTTATCGAACCTGATGGCATATTCTGACACCGTCATATGACATGACACAACCGTTCAAACCTTATGCGCCACGTATTATGGAGAGTCTAAGAAACAAACTCTTTTAAAAGCATTTATGAGAACTGAGTCAAGTAATTGATGTTGCATTGGTTGGTCGTCCTCTTCATAGGCTTGCCACAAACACCGGCGGCCAATTTCTTCTTTTACTATGTTGACTCAACACGGCTGAGCTACCTCATTTATTCCTATTTTTCATTATTCTTTTGGGGTAACTCTCATCTCTATTGACACACAATGATCACAAAAGTAAAGCTCTACACAGATAATTCTTTGCACGAATCATATAGTCTAGAAGCTCGTCAACCATTGTACTCCCTCTGGAGCACCCCAAAATCCGCAACTGTGATTTCCACGCTGAGTTGACCTTCTGTAGATTTAAAGTTGTTCGAATAACTCCTTTGGTACTGAGGTATAAGGTTATTAAGGAGACTGGCATACCGCAATTCCCATCTTTATCTCTTGCAACATCTCCGGCCTTATACATTCCAAGCCAAAACCGATATAACACATGACCCCGTAATCTATTCCTTGACAATGGACTTCCCTACTTGGCAAGAAGTCCTAGGTCACAATGCCTGATAATCCGAAATGTTAAAATTCACAGCTCATATACATCAACTCCGTTGCTTTCAACTATTCCCTTGTTATGCAGTACTGAAGTAACTATAAATCCCTCTGGGGTATAGGCTAGTCCAACATGTACCGACTGACCTAGAACCTCCGCGTCTAGATCCATTTAAGACTCTACAATAGGTGCTGATGTTCGAGCTTTATCGGAGCTCTACTTCTGTCTCTTCCCCTAATCGTAGTTGTCATTGGAGCTTCATCTCTTGTCCGGTTGTAAACGCTTTGCGTGTTGTCAAGATTTGTGAGAGGACAAGAATAGGCAAGTTTAATCATCAGTGGTAGAATAAATTCGCACGATGGAGTAGAATAGAAGTTAAATTGTTCCTAACTTCATAGCCTCTGAGAGATAAGTACAAACGTCTCCGTACTGATCCTTCAGACTCTACTAAGTTTGTTCGTGAATTGTGAGACCTAAGCAACCTAGTGCTCTGATACCAACTTCTCACGACCCAAATTACTAACCTAAGAGATCGTGATGGCGCACCACACTTGATAGGCAAGCCATTGTTAGAATTCGAGTAGGTAATTTCATTTGATTATTTTCTTAAGCATCAATCAATAAATTTAAAGTTAACTTAATTTAAATGATTTCAAAAGATAAAATAATAAATAATTGAATAAAAACGAACCACGAACTGATTATTAAACAACAATAAGACTACCTCAGGGTCTGGTGTCACAATCCACGAACTTCTAAAGAATACTACAAATAATGGCTGAAATAAATAGTGTAACTATTCTGAATAATATAAAACAGTATATGTAAAATAGGAGAAGACTCTCGAAATCTGTAAACGCCGGCAGATGTACCTCGTGTCTCCAAATGAATCGGTGGTCGTCCTGAGGTTCTCTACTGCTGACTAGTACCTAGATCTTTACAAAAGAGCACAGAGTGTAGTATCAGTACAACCGACCCCATGTATTGAGTAAGTGCCGAGCCTAACATCGGCGAAGTAGTGACGAGGCTAAGACGGGCCTTTTAACAATAAACCTGTGATATTAATATATATACGATAACACCATAAAACAGTTCTACACGAACAAGAAAATATATCTGAGACAATAATTGTAAAATAGGAAGGAAATCTAAACTCATCAATTCGAATACTGCAACAATAATAAAATAACACAACCGCCTCTTTCAGGCCTCAGCTATAACCAAATTCTCAAAATTTCCAAGTTTTTCAAGTTTTATCTTTGAATAAAAGTAGCACCAAAATATGAAAATAGTAATATAAAATAGAAATTTTTAAATCTTTGTCTTCCTAAAAACAAAACAGTAAAAATAGTCATTTAGCTTTTCAAAACATTGATTCTTTTTTTCTTAAAAAAAATCAGTAAAATATAAATGTAAATATCCTCCCTTATCACTGTCGNTAACACAACCGCCTCTTTCAGGCCTCAACTATAACCAAATCCTCAAAATTTCCAAGTTCTTCAATCTTTATCTTTGAATAAAAGTAGCACCAAAATATGAAAATAGTACTATAAAATAGAAAGTTTCAAATCTTTGTCTTCCTAAAAACAAAACAGTAAAAATAATCATTTAGCTTTTAAAAACTTTGATTCTCTTTACCTTGAAAAATAATCAGTAAAATATAAATATAAATATCCTCTCTTATGACTGTCATATATTTATATTCTCCCTGTCCACCCTTATCGCAGTCATATATATATATATTTCTCCTGTCCACCCTTATCGCAGTCATATATATTTATTTCTCATGTCCACCCTTATCGCAATCATATATATTTATTTCTCATATCCACCCTTATCACAGTCATATATATATTTATTTCTCATGTCCACCCTTATCATAGTCATATATATTATTTCTCCTGTCCACCCTTATCACAGTCATATATATTTATTTCTTCTGTCCACCCTTATCACAGTCATATATATATATTTATTTATTTATTTCAACTTTCACGATTCAGGCCAAGCCTCTCACAATACTATTATTTCCAAAATTTTAACAGAAGATCATATAGCTCGTAAGATTAAACCAATAACATTTCACAATAAAACCAACCAGAATATAAGTAAACGCCGTAACACTGTCAGTCCAACTCAGTATTTATATACTATAATAATCTCAAGAGAACAACCAACATTTTTAACACACTTGCAACCACAATTGGAAATAATTCCATGAAACCCAATAACCACGCGAACCTCAACAATTATAAATAATAAACTGCATTTTTTTCTCATGACTTCATCATTAACCTCTCAACCATGAAACCAACAGGAATATCAAAATATATGCATTTATTTCATAAAAATAATGCCAACTTCTCAACCATGTTTATATCATAAGGAAACCAACTCAAACAACCAATACTCTTTCCAAATAGTCACAACAATAACTAACAACAATTCAATAAGGCCAATTAGTCATAGAAACAATAATGAACATGTAGCAGTTAAAACAATGATCGAATAAGTGGGGAACGGGAAAAGGGATCATGTATAACAACAATATGGGTGGTGCATAGATACTCGTCACCACACCTATACACCACGCCCATGCATTTCACATAGCAAATAAGTGGGGAGTCCTATTCCCTCAAGCCAAAGTTAGACCAAACACTTACCTCAATTTCGCATGCCACTTTTTGCTCAATTATTGCTTTTCCTTTTGAATTCACATCTAACTTGCTCGAATCTAATCACAATTAACTTAATTTCATTAAATAATGCCAAAGGAACTAACTTTATTGAAAAATACAATTTTTCCTAAGTTTTCTAAAAAAAAAGTGAAAATCCGACCCCGGGCCCGCTTGGTCTAAAGTCGGGGTTCGGACCAAATTACGTTTACCCATTCATCCTCGAACCCAAATATACTATTAGTTTTGAAATCCGACCTTAATTCGATGTCAAGATTCGAGTTTTACAAAATTCCCTAATTCTACCCAAACCCTCAATTTTTACCATGAAAATTCTTAGTTTTTGATTTAAAAGTGATGAAAAACAATGAGTTATTGAAAGAGTAAAATTTAGAATTGATTAACTATGACTTGTGGATGATATTTGGTGAAGGAATTCGTTCTTAGGGATGTGGGGTTCGAAAATTTGAAGAAGAAGAAGTCTGCCTATTTTATATATATATATATATATATATATATATATTTTTTTTTTTTTTCTGCCAGCTATTCTGCCTCGTTTCTCGTGCCAAACGATCCTTAAAATCGATTGTTTTGTCCAATGCATTCCTTGTGAAATTCTAGTCAAGTTAAGATTTTGAATCACTCAATTTGGCCTTATAATGAAGGAGATATGTAGGTTTTAATATTTGCAATTAGTGCAGATTCTTAATACGCTGTCATGGGAAATTTCGTAATTAACCCGAAAAATCAGCAACCTTAGTAAAATACCCATAAAACCCTTATACGATGTCCAATTCGATGATTCTTTTTGTTACGGGTCCGTAATTACGATACAGATCTAATACTTCATTCAAAACAGAAATCAGAGTTCATTTGTCCAATATGATATCATTTATGCTTGAAGAAACGACATCGAAGCATAACAAAGAACGAGCGCAACACAACCCAAACCTATTTGAAACTCACTCGATCCCTCGAGGCTCTAAACCAAACATGCACGCAAGTCTAAAAGCATCATACGGACTTGCTCGTGCGATCAAATCATGAAACTAATATGTAAAACTATGAATTTAACCTCAAAACTCATCATTTTTCTCAAAAACACTTAACTTTCACTATTTCTCAACCGGACGTCCGAATCACGTCAAATAAACTCCGATTCTCATCGAATTTCACAGATAGTATGAAAATACTATAACAAATCTGTACCGAATTCCGATACCAAAATACGGGCCCGACACCAGTGGTTTCAAACATTAATTCTTTTCTTTATTTCATTAATATCTCAGCAAAATAATTTCTTTCCAAAATTGATTTCTAAGGCTTGGGATCTCGGAATTCAATTCCGGGCATACGACCAAGTCCCATATTTTATTGAGGACCTCCCGGGATCGTCGAAACACAAATCCGAGTAAGTTTACTCACAATGTTGACTCAAGTCAACTAAAATTAATTTTTTAATTCTAAATATTATTATTTCATATATTTTCACATAAAAGCTTTCCGGTTTCACGCCCGGACTGCGCACAAAAATCGAGGTAGTTAAAATTAATTTTGTTTTATGACTAATAAGTCTAGAACGGAGTCTAAACTCATAAAATGACCCCTTGGGTCATCACAGTGCCTTATCATGTTATATCCTCCGCTTCTAAATTTACCCTTACATGCTTTATTTGGAGTTGATAGATTCATGTTGTGTTCTGTATTTCCATATGTACTCTTATATGTTTTAATTAATGTTGTTGCCTCTTTTACTGTCATCATATCCTTTTCATAGTTGAGTTATCCTTATTTGAAGTCATTGTTACATGTTATCTCTTCCATTGTTGATATATCTTTATTTGAAGTCATTGTTACATGTCATCTCTTCCTTTGTGATGTATCCTTATTTGAAATTGCTGTTACATGTTATCTCTCTTGTTGTTGCGTTACTTATTAGATATCATTGTTATATGTTATTTCTCATTGTTTATTTATACTTATTTGAAGTTATTATTACTTGTTATGTCTTTTAATAAGAGCTCATTCTTCTGTTTCATTGTGTTCTTGTAATTGTTGTGTTGATTTACTTGTTGTTTCCCATGTTATTTTTATTGTTGTTTTACTCAGTGTTGTTCAGCCAAGGGCTATGTGTGATTGTGGTATTGGAATGTTCTTTAAGGAAACGTTGTGGAATATGAACACACGTGGTACGAGTTGTTATATTGTGTGATTATGTTCTTGACACATGTGAAATTCTTTAGAGGATTGTCGCGGTGTGTCACGTGACTTGTCGGTGCTATTGTTACCATTGATATTTTCACACGCAGCCTGACAGGGCGGGGTATATATTGTGGGTTTGCGCATCTGGCGAGACAAGGCCGGCATTTACATTATTATTGCGCATGCGGTGAGACAAGATGGGCATTTACATTATTATTGTGCACGCGGCAAGACAAGGTGGGCTATATCGGGGATGATTCGTGATAGCCTGAGGAATTGTTATTGATGATAATTGTATGTCGGTGTGTCATTCTTGTGTGTGTCGTGCATATTACATGTTTTCTTGTGTTATTTCCAATGTGCTAAAGTGTCTCTGATTTTACTTGTTGACTTGAGCTGTGATAGTACACTTGCACAAGCATACATCATAACATGTCACCTATATCAGTCAAGGGTTATGATTCTTCATGCCTATTGAGTTGTCTGTACGGTTGTGATTGGTAATGTGGGCACAAGATGCGAAGTGATTATGAATCATGTCTTGGGACTCGTGATTGTGATTATAATGTGTGGTACATCGAGGTGATTCTTGTGTAAACCTTGTGTAAGAACGGTTGATTATTTGGTTGTTACTTGTTTTTCTTACTTTGTTTCTATCACAACCCAAACCCTAGCCTATCGTGAAACTAGGCAAGCCTAAATCCAACAGTTTTCTCCATTATAGTAAGAAAATCGTTTAAATTTAGCAGCAAAAAGGTTTAACATAAATAAAAGCCCATTTAAATACAAAGTTTACCCAAAAGAAAATACGATACGAGTGTCCCATTAATCGGGGCGTCACTGAGTACATTAGCATCTAATAACCTAACATAGTCCAAAAATTGTCTATAGAGTTAAACTCAAATGTTCAATAAAATAAGGAAGATAAGATCAAGGTACGCGGACGCCATGCAACTACCTCAATAGTCCCTCACTCCAAATATAGAAAAATTAGCAGCTGCTGCCGTGCCTAGAAATGCCTGGATCTGCATACAAGGTGCATGGAGTAACGTGAGTACACCAACTAAGTAAGTAATGTTGCACCCCATGTTTTCGTACATAAATGTACGCCATAAGTAAATTGATGAAAACTCGAAAATAAGATGTTACATTCCGCATTTTCGTACATTAAATCTTCGTCGTAAGTTAATCATCGTAATTCGGAAATGAGATTATTTTGAGATTATACGCATTATGCTATTTAAAATAAGTGATGAGTAAATTCGTGAAGGTGAGAGGGTAAGAAAATTAAAGATAATGAATTTCGTTGAAGTTTGACATTTTGAAATAAAATAGGGCCCGAGCTAAAATACATGGTATTTATGGACTAGTACCATACAAGGTACCACATGGCCATAATTGGTTAATTATGGACTTTTAGTGGAAGATTAACAAGGTAATTAGAAATTGTGGATAAATATTATGGAGATACTACCCCAACGTGGCAGCGAACTAAGCCCCAAAGGGTGACTCTTTTGGCTAGGAGATATGCGGAACAATTAGGCAAATTGTGGGGCCAAGTATGTGATTCATACAAAAGAGTCTCTAATTCATTTAAGTGAGATTCATACAAATTGGCAAGGGTAACGTGATTCATACAAATTTACAACAAATTGCTCTCATCTTCTTCATTAGGAAAGAAAGCTTGAGCAAGCGTAATAATTTATAATAGCAACATAGTTGCTCCAAACTTTTCATACGAAGACCATTTAATATTATAGCAACGTGTAATTTGTGATTTAAGGGAGTACGGTGTAATCTTTCTCAAGAATTTCATACGGATATTTTCCTACTCTGGTCTTGTCGTCACGTATTTTGTCGCAATTGTCGTGTGCTGAGGGTTTGTCAAGAGATTTGGCGCATGTATGTTAAGGCTAAACCTTTCCTTCATTTTGGTATGATGTCTTAATTAAATATGCGTGATAACGAGGCATAAAGAGAAGTCTACTCCCGAATTTATATACATTATCCTAGTCTCCTAAGTTACAATATTCTTCCTTATCGGGACTTTATATATAATTGAGTATTGTCTTCTTCCACTCAAGAGAGAAAAGTGTTTGTATATACATTATTATAATATTTTCACTACAATCAAGCTATAATCGACGGGCAGGCCCCTATTGGGAAACCTCTGATTAGATGGTAAGTTATATTCCGAGCCTGCTGTGGCCGAGAGCCTATGAGCGAGCCCATCATGGCAAAGATACAACGCCTAATATGGCCGAGCGCCTATGAGAAAGCCTATTACAGCAAAGAAAATATATGTATGCTGATCCTTATAGGGCTGGACAACTATGTTACTTGCTATATTGAGAGAGTTGAGTCACTATCAGCAGGTAAGCATGTATTCAGATTATTTTTGACTCCTAGTTACTTTCAACTATTATATTATCACTTCAGTTTCAGCTTTCAATTAATCTATTGCCTTACATACTTAATAGTTATTTTGTACTAACGTCCCTTTTTGCCGGGGACGCGACATTTCATGCGTGTAGGTTCAGATAGACAGACGAGTAGACCTCCTCTATAGGAGTTGCCTGAGTTCGGCTTGATCGGTAAGAATCGCATCCTTAAGAGCTGTCGGGTCTAGAGCTTTATGTACATCTTGTGTATATATGTATATATATGTTATGGATAGGTTGGGGCCTTGCTCCGATCACAATACATCTATCACTAGAGGCTTGTAGACATATCATGTTAGTTAGTGCAGTATATTGGGTTTGTAAGCCTTGTATGTTTATTTTGTTTGATTGCCAGTTGTAGTAGTTATGTCGGCCTTGTCGGTCCAGCTTTATATTAATGTTTTGTCAGCGTTTGCAAATTGTCTTGCAATGTGGCCAATGGACAAACTATAACATTATATGTTCAGAGTCCCTTAGTCACAAGTTGATACACAATGATAGGTGAGGCATCGGGTGCTGGTCTCGCCCCCCTAGGTTCGGGGCGTGACAGAAGTGGTATCAGAGAAATTCTATCCTAGATACTCTACAAGCCGTGTCTCGTAGAGTCTTGTTTATGGGTGTATTGTGCACCACACATATAAGTAGGAGGCTACATGGAATATAGTTCTGTCACTCTTTCTTCATACTCTAGAATGTGTGGTAGAGCTTACTTGTAAGAATTAAATTTCCTAAACTCTATCTTACTCATAATACGACAATGCCTACATCTAGAAAGATGGTTGGTAAGAGATATAGTTGTGGAAGAGTTGAGTCACATGAACTCGATTTTTGCATCATGCTTATGATGGATAAATATGAGGTATTCAACAGATCATGTGTGTACTAAGATGTGTAAGCTTCTTGATAAGGAGCCTTAGGCAGTAATATCTATCCACCCGTATGGTGAAAAGCAATGAGATTCATAAGGTAGATAAAAGTTTAAACAAGTAAAAGAAGAAAGGTAAAGAAGGGTACGAGGCACCCAGTTAATGAAGATTATCAGTATTTACAATTCAGGCAGGGAAATATAAGCATTTTGAGTTACCTTCAACAGTAATAGATGTATGTACAATTGGCCACACCCATCTCAGTTGTGCCTTATGGGAGCTAACAAATATGATTTAAGAGAAGGAAGGGATACCAGGATCTTGTCGGGGTTAGAGTAACCCAAAATGACGGATAAATTGTTTGCGTTTGTTGACAGTTACAAAGGATATTGCAAATGTGCTAATAAATATCCTTGTGAGACACCAAGATTGTGCTCCTTAAAATAGTACAACTAGATATGAGTACTACAACGATATGCACTGGAAGCCTAGAAAGGATAAATATTATCTTAGTGTGGTTCCCTTCCCTTATAAAGTGAGAATGTTAGGCAACCCGAAGAGCCAAGGGATTGAACAAGAGGAGCTAAAATCAAAAGAATGTCTAGTTGGAGTTTTAAAAATAAAGTGATAGACAGAGAAGTTAGTGGAAAAAAAAGAGGAGAGTTAATGAAGCATTATGAGTAAGATGTGATACATGGATGATAACAGTAGATAAAAAGATGACAGTATTACAGAGTCTATAATCAAGTGAAGGTGACAGGCCTTGAGATAACAAAAGAGTCTGGGCCATAAAGTCATATCCTCATTTTGAGAAATACGTTCGTAACTCTAACTTGATTACCAGAAGGAAAAGTTAAACCCTAGAGCAATAGAAATCACTATGGACTAGTGAACAAGATAAACTAAACATGAATTAGGGACTGGGTTGTTTTGTAATGGTCGACATCATGAGAATTTCATATTGCGTCCCGGCGATAATAGAATGGACAACAGAAGAATATTGATGAGAAATCAGAGAATGGTCATTCAGGAAGACGTTTCCCTAAAGCAAGAAATGTGAGCAAAGTTAAGCTTAAGGGACTATGCGTCCCAGCTACACTATGTGTCATGCTCGTGGGTAAGGAAATGTTTGTTATCCTTGGTACAGAAGGATTCCCGCAAGCCGAGTAAGGGTCATCAATGATGTAAAAATACGCCAAAGATGAAGAGGTAAAACATCTATATATAGATCGTCGTGGCTCCAACTCTTAGTACTCCCAAAAGGAGGGAATATAGAGTGATGTGGCATTAAGTCAAAATTAAGAGGTTCGAGTAATTATGGAACGGTAAAGGAAGAACGCGATAAAAATAAGAAAGGGATGAGATTGCACTTATTCGTACCCTGCAGATGTGTTACGATTATAGAATATCATGCAAACGTGATGTCAAGGAAAGAAAGTAAGGGTTTATTCCCGAGATGTTATTGATAGATAAGGAGCTAGTGCGAGACATAAGTTAAGAAAAAGGAAATAACCGAATAAATATTACACAGAATATTGATATGAGAATGGTCCAATGAGTAGTTAGTAGTTAATTCAGGAAGAGCCTAGTTATGGCTAGACAAGAGGATACAGACAAATCAACAAATCGTGCGAGATAAACATAGTGAACCCCAGCATAGTGAATTTAGTCTCGCATTTATGGTATTACAATCTTTGAGAAATATTTAGATATTAGTGGGGTAGTTAAAGGTACCATTTGAGCGTTACAGAAATAAAAGAGAGTGCCACATGTAAGACAGTTAAAATATTAGATCAGAAGCAACCCTACAAGCACAAGGGCGTGGAGGTAAGTAACTAAGGATAATTATAAGTAAGTACGACCATTAAAAATTCTGTTAGGTAAACCATACAACAAGCTTGTAACTTTACAAGAGCCAACAAGTCTCCCTAAGTACTACAATGAAAGAATAGCTGAGGATATAAGGAAAACGGCTTCAACCTAAGCACAGTGGCCTAAAGGAGGAAATGGTCTTGTACCAACAATCTCACAACAACATTTTAAGCACTCAATAAGAAAGTGGCACCGATCGTGGCTAATGAATGGGAAGTAAAACCAAAAGTAAGGGACGAAGTCATATGAGTTGCACAAAAAACAATTTGGCATGCGTGGGAACTACGATAAGCTACGTATGCATGCAACAAAGGGGCAGAAAGACCAGGAAAAGTAATTGCTTACGTTTAAAGAAAGCTAAGATAGAACGAAAGGAATTATTCGATCAATGATCCAGAGTTAGTTATGTTATGAACACACTTACGATTTCGGAGTATTTTCCATGCAACATATATATTGACATACATACAGGCGTAGAAGACTCTGGTATAAGTTAAAAGAAAAAATTGAGCCAGGGCATAGACAAAGGATTGAATTGTTAGAAGATTGTATCATGGATATTCCACAACTCCCATGAAAGGCTAAATTAATAACTAATACCATGAGCCGCAGACCGGAAGATAGCTTAAGCCTGCATGAAGGCTGATCGGAAGGAAGAGGAAACTAAAGAGTTTAATCAACTAAGTAAATCAGAAGTCTGATTATTAGACCAAGAAAATTATAGGAATCATGATTGAGAACATAGCAGAATCACTCTTAATATCAGAGGTACAAGAGAGATAGTACAACAACTATATGCTATAACGGCCCTACGATAAAGCCAGTTAGAAGAGTACCGGCCTCATAAGAAGTCAGTATGAAGCTCCTACCGGATTGTGTATGCGCCAGAGGTGCGAGTATTATAATAGAGCATCAAGTTGTGGATATGAATTATACCTATGTGGAAGGGAGGTCATGAAAGAGATAGAAGATGTGATGCAACATTTTAAGGTAAGTAAGGTAAAGGTGAACAACGTACGAGATACTCAAAGTAGAAGGTAGCGAATAGTCCATACTTCAGATCGAAGGCCAGAAGCGCTAAGATTCGATATCCAGGAATGATAGCTGTGTCGACAGTGGCATATCTTCTTGCCTATGGTTTCTATGTATCGAGAGGTTTAGTTAAGAGAGTATAGAAGAATTAGAGACGGTGTGATGTCTTGCTTGATGTACTAAAATAACACAAGAAAATTTGTGGTGCAAGAAAGTTGAAGGAAGATTGCAAGAAATATAAATTGATATGTATAGGTCGCAAGCTAAAGCATGGTAAAGCGACAAGATTTTAGGAAGGCAGGAGTAAGGATAAGAAATGGTGAGCGAGAAGGTGACGAGAATGGGTAAGTCCTCAAGATTAAGCCCATGAAAACAAGAGAGCTGGTGGTTTCTCTAAGTTATAGAAAGATTGGTATATCCTTAATGAACCCAAAGGAGTGTAAGACTAGTAGCATTAGAAGAGATGTAATGTTGCCCTGGTATTCAAAAGAGGGTGTGATTCTGATAGATAAAGGATCACGTTTGGGCCTTCGATTGAGTAATGATTTTAAGAAGAAAAGGGGATTTCAAAATTGTACACGAATAAAATACCCACGTAAGTTAATCACATTGGGATGCTATGAAACACGGTTATGTAAGTATAGTATCGCCACTAGGTGGATCAGTCTAATTACTCTTGATGTGCCCGATGAGACGCGAGCCCTAGCGGCAGTGTTACTTAAAAGGTCAAGTTATAAGTGGTAAATCATGGACCAACACTAAGGTGGATCAACGATAGATAAATAAGGTCCCAACATATGAGAGGAGATAAGGATGCAATTCTTAAGCTGAACAGTAATGATGAAGCATATAGGATAGGCAACAAGATTAACCTAGAGTTTTGTAGCATACCTCAGCGACAATAAATCGAAGTAAGATTTATGGTATAATATGACCTATCAAGATATAGTAAACTCATACAGATAGATAACTGGGTCTATGAAACAAGATATTGCAATATTCGTAAGTTCAACAAAGTACCGAGCAAAGAACTTCAGTATACCTATAGATGCCAGAGGGGTATCTTGCCAAGCTCTGTGTATGTTTACAAAGTAAGGCCTAGGGATTGGCTATAAGCTGGAGGAAAAAGGAGAGGAGAGTCGCATAGGCATACTTACAGGGTCATAGTCGTACATGCTGCATAATGGAAGGTAGCAACGGTTACGAGATTAGAAGGATTCCGACCACAAGTCATGGTGTGCGATAGAGGCCCAAAGGAGGGAATTCCTTGGCCTTTAATTTAATTCACTGAACAGTTGCCTAGATGGCAAGGAGAGTACTAAAGTATTCGCAAGAGCTATAGTTTATTATAATGATAAGTGCATCGGTCAACATCCGAGGACGAATGTTCCAAAGGGGGAAATAATGTTACACCCCATGTTTTCGTATGTGAACATACACCATAAGTAGATTGATGAAATATTGAAAATGAAATGTAACATTTCACATTTTCGTACGTTAAAGCTTCATTGTAAGTTAATCAACATAAGTTCGTGAATGAGATTATTTTTGTGATTGTAAGCATTATGCTATTTTAAAAAAGTGATGAGTAAATTCGTGAAGGTGAAAGGGTAAGAAAATTGAAGAAAATTTTTTTGTCGAAGTTTGTCAATTTGGGATAAAATACGGCCTGAGCTAAAATACCCGGTATGTATGAAAAAGTACAATACAAGGTACCACATAGACATGATAGTAAGGTGTATAAAGTGTGTTAGAAGTAAATAATATTTTAAGTAATTTCAGATAATTCTTAATTATGTGGATAATTGATTAATTATGTATTTTTAGTGGAAGATTAACAGGTAATATGAAATTGTGGATAAATATTGTGGGGGACACTACCCCAACGTGGAAGCCAACTAAGCCCCAAAGGGTGACTCTTTTGGTTAGGAAATAGGTGGTACAATTAGGCAAAATGTGTGGCCAAGCAACGTGATTCATACAAAAGAGTCTCTCTAATTTATTTAAGTGAGATTCATACAAATTGGCAATGGTAACGTGATTAATACAAATTTACAACAAAATTCTCTCATCTACTACAATAGGAAAGAAAGCTTGAGCAAGGGTAATTTCATTCGAAGACAATTTTATATTATAACAATGTGGGATCTGCAGATCTAAGAGAGTATGGTGCAATCTACCTCAAGAATATCATACGGATTTTCCCTACTCTGGTCTAGTCGTCACGTGTTTTGTCGCAATTGTCGTGTGCTAGAGGGATTGTCAAGAAATTTGGAGCAGGTATGTTAAGGCTAAACCTTTCCTTCATTTTGGCATGATCTCTTAATTACATATGTTTGATAATGAGGTATAAAGAGAAGTTCATACTCCCGATTGTATACACGTTATCCTAGTTTCCTAAGTTACAATATTCTTCCTTACGAGACTTCATATTTTATTGAGTATATTCTTCTTCCAGTAAAGAGAGTAGAGAGTTAATATATACAATATTACAGTATTTTCACTACCATCGAGCTATGATCGATGGGCATGCCCCTATTGGGCAACCTATGATAAGATGGTAAGTTATATTATTGTCGAGCACTTATGAGCGAGACTAGCATGGCCGAGATACAACGCTTAGTATGGTCGAGCGCCTATGAGCGATCCTACTACGGAAGAGTAGTTATATATATATATATATCGAGCCATATAGAGCCGGACAACTATTTTACTTTCTATTTTCAGAGAGTTGAGTCGGTATGAGCAGGTAAGCATTTCTTCAAATTATCTTTGACTCCCAGTTACTTTAAGTTATTATATTATCAGTTCAGTTTTAGCTTTCAGTTAATCTGATGCCTTACATACTCGGTACAATATTTCATACTGACGTCCCTTTTGCCGGGATGCTGCATTTCATGCGTGTAGGTTCAGACAAACAAATGAGTAGACCTCCTCTGCAGGAGTTTCCCGAGTTCAGCTTTATCGGTAAGCTCTGTGTCCTTCAGAGTTGCTGAGTCTAGAGTTTTATGTACATCTTGTGTGTGTGTGTGTCTATATATATATATATATGTTATGAATAGGTTGGGGCCCTGCTTCGGTCACAATACATCCATCACTAGAAGCTTGCAGACATATCCTGTCAGTTAGTGTAGTATGTTGGGCTTCTAAGCCTTGAATGTATATTTTGTTGGTTTGAAAGCTGTAGTAGTTATGTCGGCCTTGTCGGCCCGGCTCTATATTGATGTTTTGTTAGCGTTCGCAAATTGTCTTGCCATGTGGCCCATGGCAAAAATATGACATTATATGTTCAGAGTCCCTTAGTCGCAAGTTGGTACGCAAGGATAAGTGAGGCACCGGGTGCCGGTCTTGCCCCCTCAGGTTCGGGCAGTGACAAGTAACAAGTCCAAACTTTAGAGTGAAAGGTAGTGACGACTTAACCTCAACAGATATAACGAAAGTAAATGCGCAGAATCGTAGGCATGCTTTCAAGCCAAATATACAGTGTAAGATAGTAAGTAAATGCATATCTGAACTGTGCATGGTATACAACTCAGTATCCTCTACATGCTAATTCACATACCGTATGAAATGCACCATATTCTACCACTCTCAAGTGCTCAACCACTCGGTATTGTATATGGCCGTCCGGCCTAGCGAAATCCATCACGAAATATATATACAACATTGTGGAGAAATCCATCTCTTGGTATCAAGTACTTCAGACAAATCCATGAACAGGGAAATCCATCCCTCAATAATATCATTCGCGCTCACTAGGACTGTATTACAGACTCCGTAGGGGCTCCTACAATCGAAGCTCGATTGTAATCATCAATATAATCGATGCGTCATGCAGCCCGGTCCCATAAATGTCACTCATAACCAAGCACTCTGCCTCACCCAATCATCAACCTCTCCGGTCTTACCACGGGCTCACAATGTCATAAAAATAACTCGTATGCGATGAATCAATAAATAATTGAGACTGAGAAATGATGTAAAAATGCATGATCATGACTGAGTATGGAATACTAAATGAATCTAGTGAGAGGGCAACAAGAAAACGGCCGCTAAGGGTCAAAACAAAACCGACACAAAGCCTACACATGATATCTAGCACGATTTATGGCTCAACTACTTTATCACATGATGAAAACATGGATATCAACAGAATAAAGTCACTAAACGGTGCCATGGAGTCACCCAGGTCACTATTCTCACGCTACACGCCCGCATGTCCATGACTTGGCATGTGCGTCACCTCAATACCAATCACATATCATATTATTTCCTGAACACTCAGGACCAAGTTTGAAAATGTTACTTAACTCAAACCAAGAAAAGTCCTACTCCGGGATTCCCTTGCCTTTCAATTTGCCCTCCGAACATTCTGAATCTAGCCACAAGTAATACAACACAATCAACTTAGGCTAAGGGACCAAATCCGCCAAAACGAAGTATCAAATTATAGGACAAATTCCGAAATTAGTCTGAACCCGCCACCTAGGCCCATATCTATAAATCTGACAAAATTCACACAACCTGAAAGCCCATTCAATCACGAGTCTAACCATATAAAATTTATCAAAATCCGACATCATTTGGTACCTCAAATCACCAAATTACACTCTCAAAAATCCTAAGCCCTAACCCCCTATTTCACTTGAAAACCCCCACTAATTAGGTTAGACAACAACAGTAAAACACCATAGGTGAAGTTACTTTGGCGAGTTCACGAGTTATGTGACACATTGTGTTGTTTGATTTTGATAGTGTATTGATGGCTTGTTGTAGCTTGTTGGGATTAATATAGTGTATATCTACAAGGATCAAATCTTATATATTACTGATGTTGGAGACTGGGTTCTGATGTTTATGGACTAAGGTTAAAGTAAGGATCTTCAATTAGGTTGTGTTGTCAAGCTTATATGGATCAGAGTTACGTGAGATCACTCATGAAGATGTACATGGTGAGTGTACACAGTGATTCAATGGTTTGGAAAGACTCTTTGTACGTTCGAGGAAGAACATATGTTTGAGTGGGGAGAATGTCACAACTCGACAAGTCACATTGAGCACATAAAAACCATTCGATGGTATGGGATCAGGAGTAGCTTCATATGGTGCATTATGACTTGTGTATTTTTGTGTTCGAGTGGTTCAGGATTGATTTGGAAGAATAATTCTCAATTTGGAAGCTTTAAATGGAAAGGGTTGACCGAGTTTAACTTTTGTGAATTTGACCTAAGACCAGAGTTTTTATGGCTCTATTAGGTGTGGTTCCTAAAATGTTTTGGCACTATTTGGTGAAAATTGGCAATTTGAAGGTTTAAAAAGTTCATAGGTTTTAACGAGAGTTTACTTCAGATTTATCGGGCTCAAATTGTTATTCTGGAAGTTGGAATATGTTCATTGTGTCATTTTAAACTTTTGTTCAAAATTTGAGGTGATTTCGAATTGTTTAGAGGTGTTCGGCATACTATTGGAATTTGAAAATTTAAAATAGTTCATTAAGCTAGAATTGAGATACGATTTGTGGTTTTGATGTTATGTTGCGGGATTTCAGGCCTCAAGTAGGCCCGTGTTATATTTTGGGACTTGTTGGTATGATTTGACGGGTTCCCAAGAGGCCTGGGTGTGCTTTGGATAATTGGTTGAGAGACTAGTTAAATGAAGAAATTTGGAGTTTGTCCATGGTTAGTATCGGGTCAAGACGACCCATTTTCAATGTTTTTGGTGCGCAGGCAGGTCCGTAGCATGTTTTATGATTGAAATGCAAATATGATTTGTGTCCGGGAGGTTACAGATGAGTTGCAGGGTGGTTTTGGATAATTTTGTTAAGTTTCGAATTGCTGGTGCTTGTACTTCGCAATTGTGAACTTTTTATTGCAATTGAACTACCGCATTTGCGAACTTCTGGTCCCAATTATGAACCCTGGTCTCAATTGCGAACTTTTGTTGCAAATACGACATCTGCAGTTGGGTTAAGAGTTTCAGTTTCGGGATATTTGCTCATTCTTTCATATTTTTAACCCTATACTCGGTAGGATGCGATTAGGAGAGGTTTTTTTTATCAAGCAGTGATTAAGTGGCTCTAATCAATTTCCAACTATATTTCACGATTATATATTAGATTTAATATCAACTTTATGAGAATCAAAGAAGAAATTTAGGGATTTTGTCAAAGTTTTGAAAAATGGAAATTTTGATTTTAAGAGTCGATTTGGAGTCGAATTTGAAAAACATACATATATGGACTCGTGGAGTTATGGGTACTCGGAATCTACCCTTGGACATGGGTTTTGATTTTGGAGGCTCGGGGTTGTCTTTTGTTGACTTTTGGGAAATTGTGTAGAAATTTTAACTTTATCTATTGGAATGTATTTCTCTTGCATTACTTGATGTTATTTAGTCGATTTCGTTAGATTTGAGATGGGCGTAGGTGAATGGTCAAGGGAAAGCTATTTGTGAGTGTTGATTTGGCATAGTTAAGGTACTATATTGCCTAACCTTGTGTCCGGGAACTACCCCGTAAGGATTGGTTTGATTGCACTACTTGAATTACGTGAAAGACGTGTACACGAGGTGATGAGTGTGTACACGATATTATATGGGGAAATTTGACCGGTTTCGACTCTTAGGTTTATTATGTACAATAAATGAAGTTGCCTTATCATGTTATATCCTCTAATGCTAAATTTATCCGTAAATGCTTTATTTGAAGTTGATTTGTTCATGTTCTATCATTTATTTACAAATATACTATTATGTGATTTAAATTAAGTTGTTGCCTCTTGTATTTTCATGTTATCCCTTTCATAGGTTAGTATCCCTTTGAAGTCATTGTTACATGTTATGTCTTCCATTGTGATTTATCCTTATTTGAAATTGTTGTTACATGTCATCTCTCTTATTTTTGAGTTATTCTTACTTGATATCATTGTTACATGTTATCTCTCTCATGGTAGAGTTATTCTTATTTAAAGCCATTATTACTTGTTATGTCTTTCATTGAGATCTCATTCATTCGTTTAATTTTGTTCTTGTAATTGTTGTGTTGATTTACTTGTCGTCTCCCATGTTATTGTTGTTGTTTTACTGAGTGTTGTTGAGCATAGGGATATGTGTGGTTATGGTATTGGAAATTTTTTAAGGAAATGTTGTGGAATATGGACATGTGTGGTGCGAGTTGTTATATTTTGTTGTTATGTTTTTTGCACATGTGGGATTGTTGAGAGGATTGTCGGGGTATGTTGCACGTGACTTGTCCGTGCTATTGTTACCATTGATATTTGCACATGTGGTGTGACAAGGCGGGCTATATATGTTGGGTTTGCGCTTGTGGCGAGACAAGGTGGGATAATTATTATGCGCGTGTGGCGAGACAAGGCGGGTATTTACTTTATTATTGCTCATGTGGCGAGATAAGGTGGGCTACGTCGGGGATGATTCTTGATGGCATGGGAGCATTGTTATTTATGATAATTGTGTGGCGGGATGTCCTTCTTGTGTGTGTCATGCATTTCGAGCTTTCTAGTGTTTGTTTCTAGTGTGCTACTCGATTTCTCTGATTTTACTTGTTGCCTTGAGTTAATATAGTAGCACAAACATACACTGTAACATGTTTCTTATATCACTCCGGGAGTATGAATCTTAATATGTATTGATCATGCACATATTTTCTTGTACATTTGCCTTCTGTGCATGGATTATATTGTTGGCACGTGAGTTGTCTGTGTGGATATAAGGTATTATTATTGTTGTCACGTGAGTTATCCGTGCAGCACATGAGTGGTCCATTCGGTTGTGATTGGTAATATGGGCACGAGATGCAAAGTGATTACAATTCATGAATTGGGACCCCTGATTGTGATTATGAGGAGTGGTACCTCGGGGTGATTCTTACGTAAACCTTGTGTAAGAATAATTGATTATTTGGTTGTTACTTGTTTTGCTTATTCGATTTCACTGAAACTTTAACTGTGATCTAATTACTTTGTGCCGTTGCCACATGTTTACTCCATGTTGCCAATCGTGGGTAATGATCTGACTGGTCGTTTCGAGAATTAAGGTCCCGTTTGGTGGCGTAAGATCTCGGTAGTTTCATATTATGTATTGTGGCTTGTGTGTGTGGTCAGGTTCGGTTTTTGGATTAATGATTGATTTGCAAGGAAAATTCTTGTTTTAGAAGCTTAAGTAAAAAGTGTTGACCAGAGTTTGACTTTTGTGTAGACGATCCGGAAAGGTATTTTGATGATTCCAATAGCTTTGTATGGTGATTTTAGACTTAGGGGGTGTTCGGATTTTGATTTGGAGGTCCATGGGTTGATTTGATGCATTTTCGTGAAAGTTAGAAAATTGAAGGTTTGGAAGGTGGATAGGTATGACCGGGAGTTGACATTTTTTATATTGGGTTTTGATTTTGATTCCGGGAGATGGAATAGTTATGTTGTACCATTTGGAACTTGCACGAAATTTTTTATTATGGATTTGAGGCCTATAGCAGGTCTTTGTTTCATTATGGAACTTGATGGAATGTTTGGACGGGTTCCCAGAGGTCTCGGGAGCGTTCTGGATGGGCAACATGACATTTCCTTTTTATTTTGGATTGTTGATTGCTGTAATATGGTGTTCGTAATCGCGATAGAGATGAAGCCATCGCGTTCCGTAATGTTCTGAGGAAGTTGACATTTTTGTTCTTCTAGATCGCGAAGAGGAAACCGCGTTCGCGAGGCTTTGAGAATTTTGTCATCGCATTTGCATCAAGGGATACGCGGTCGCGTATAAGGAACTGGAAGGGGCATATGATGTGTTACTTTTCACATTCGCGAGGATATCGACGCGTTCGCGAAGGTCAATAAAGATTGGGTTCCACATTCGTTGTTGTTCTATCGCATTCGCGTAGGGATTTTTGGCAGCATATAATTTGTGTTTCTCGATCACGAAGCATATTCCGCGATCGCGTTGTGTAAATAACTGAGCCGAATATAAAGTATACTATTTCGGGGGTGTTTGATATTTTATAACTTTTTGGGTTAAAGAGCTTTGTTTTTGGCAATTTTTTAGGGGATTTTAATGCTTTGGATTGGGGTACATGTTTTTCACCCCTCTTTGTTTTAATCATTAATTAGTGATTTGAGTGTGTAACGACCCAACCAGTCATTTTGAGAACTTAAACTTCGTTCGGTGGCGTAAGGTCATAAACAACTTCACAATGGGTATACCGACCTGCATGCGTGGTTCGATTCAGTTACCAGATAATCCGGAGTCGAATTGGGAGGAAAATTTAAATTTTTGGAAGCTTAAGTGATGGAAGTTGACCGGAGGTTTGACTTTTGTCTAAACGACCTCAGAATGAGATTTGGGTGATGTCAACAGTTTTGTATGATGCTTTTGGACTTAGGCGCGCGTCCGGAATTGGTTTTGGAGGTCTGTAGAGTAATTTGAGGAAATTTGGCAAAAGTTAGAAATTCGGCGATTTCGGCCGATAGGTGAAATTTTGATATCGGGCTCAGAATGAAATTCTATCACGACCCGAAAATCCCACCTTCGGGCCATGCCTGCGTCTAACATTGAACCCGCTAGACAAGCCAACGTTTGAACTAAATAAACTCATTATCAACTAAAATGAACAAGATAACTAAGCCAACGGTGGTCAACAATATGAAAGCTAACGAAGTTCAAAACTAATATAGCAAGCTTCGAAATAAAACCCATAAATACAACCCAGAACTGGTGTCACATACTCACGAACTGTCTATGAGATTACTAAATGCAATGGTCTGAAAATAAGTACATATGACTGTCTTTGAAACTATAGAACGAGACATAACTGAAAGAGAATGGTGGAAGGTGACGCTAGGGCCCACGAACGTCTGCAGGTCTACCTCGATGTCTCCTGAATGAACTGATGGAATGCTCCCTCCGTCAGTGTCCGCCGGGTCCGCCGGGTCCGGCTGCGAAGTGTGCACAACATAAAGAAGTGCAGGTGTAACATCGGTACAACCGACCCCATGTACTGAGTAAGTGCTGAGCCTAACCTCGGCGAGGTAGTGACGAGGCTAGGACCGACAATAATATACATACCTATGCAATTCTATATAATAACAGGAAAATATCGACGGAAATAAATAAGTAAAAGCAGATACGGGGAGAACATGTTGGGGATAAAAGGGGCAACATATAATAGCGCAGTAGAATAGGGTGATAACTGAAATGTGAAAGTAAAAGCAGGAATTTAATATCTCAGAACAGGTAATGAACAATAACAGGCACGGCATGTCCCCTCGTGCATAGTCTCACAATCACTCGGCACGGAATGTCCCCTCGTGCATAAATAACAACCACTCGGCACCGAATGTCCCCTCGTGCATAAATAACCAACAATCGGCATGGAATATCCCCTCGTGCAATAAACAATAAACAATCGGCACGGCATGTCCCCTCGTGCGATAAATAATAAACAATCGGCACGGTATGTCCCCTCGTGCGATAAATAATAAACAATCGGCACGACATGACCCCTAGTGCGATAAATAATAAACAATCGTTACGGAATGTCCCCTCGTGCGATAAATAATAAACAATCGGCACAACATGTCCCCTCGTGCGATAAATAATATAAAACAACAATATAATGCGAAAACTATCAATAAGAAATCTCAAGTGTACATAAATACTCAACCAAATTCTATCGTCCCGGCAAGGGACTCAGCTATAACCAAACTCGCTTAGAAATAAAATGTCAACGGTAAAAGCCTCAACTGAGCAAATAATTCGATAACTTCCCACGTCATGAAACGACATCAATGTATCACTTCTAAATCACTAATTACTCATAGTACAGAAAATGTTAAGAACACGGTATGATTCATCACAATTGACCCACGGGCATGCTTGACCGCAACATATAGGTACTCCTCACGTCACCTATACGTTGGACATGAATTACACATAGCAAATAAGACTCTATACTTGTTCCCTCAAACTAAGGTTAGACCAAACACTTACCTCGGCTCCAAAATGCAAGTCAAGCCTCAATTACAACCTTTCCTCTCGAATCCAACTCCGAATCGATAATATCTAGAAATAATTGATTTATTAACATCAATAATTACTCAATAAACCAATTCCATAGCCTAATTATACATTTTCTTTCATTCTTCCAAAAATACCAATATTCGACCCCGGGACCGCACGCTCGAATCCCGAAAATTCTCGAAGGAATCACTCACCCATAGCCTAAGGATCATTAATATGAAGTTTCTACTTGAATTCATAGCATTAAACGGACAATACGCAAATTTTCTCAAGAACCCTAAATTTACTACCCAATTCTTGATTTTCCATTAATTTAGTAGTAAACGCTATTAATAATTCATGCATGAAACGAGTATTAGGAAGGAATTAACTTACCTTGACAGTAGCTAGGTCGTGGTGTGTTCTTCCCAAGCTCACAAGTGTCTAATGGAGTTTTTGGTATGAAGGGAATGAAGAAATTCTGAATTTTTGCATTTAAATACAGTCTGGCCTACTGGGGTTCCGCACCTGCGGCCTTGGGACCGCCCCGATATCCAGAAGCAAAAGATCAACCCGAGTCTCCATACCACAAATGACCACTAAGAAAGCACGGTAGACTCGATCTACCACAATAGAATCACCCACCAGTGTAGACACATGCACAACAGTACTCAAGGAATCACGGGGAATACTCAAATAAGGGGAAAAATATGAAGACACATAGGAGAATGTAGAACCCGGATCAAATAACACCGAAGACTCTTGGCTGCAAACTGAAACCGTACTTGTAATAACTGCATCAGAAGCCTCAGCGTCAGGCCTGACAGGAAAGGCATAACACCGGGGCTGAGCCCCTCCAGCCTGAACATCATTGGGTCGACCTACTATGGCCTGACCTCTACCTCTCGTGGCATGCCCTCCACCTCTATGAGTCTGACCTCCACCGTTGGCACCACGACCACCATCCCTAGCTGGCTGAGGAGGTGGGGATGCACCTGATGCGGGAACCATGGCACGGGAACCCTGATACTGAGACCCACCAAAACCTCAGGGGAAAAACCTAGAGATGTGCCCCGAACCATCGCAAATGTAGCAAGTCTTCGGCTGCTGCGAATACTGACCCTGGAACTGTCCCTTGCGACCAGAATGACCACCCTGAAGACTCTGAATCGACGGTGCACTGATGGGAGCTGATAATGCACTGCGGGATACCTGGAGTGCCAAATGATAAGGCCTAGGGGGATGACCTCTGCCAAAGGAATCTCTGCCTCCATATGAGGCACCACTGAAATGGCCGAAATGACGAGGTCTCTTGTCAGACCCCTGACCACCACCCTGGGATAGTACCATCTCAATGCGTCTGGCCACATCGACTGCATCTTGAAAGGAGATATCAGTACCCGTCTCCCTGGCCATCTGAAGTCTGATAGGCTGATCCAGACCCTCAATAAATCTCCGAACCTTCTCCCGATCAGTGGGGAGTATCATAATAGCATGCCTGGCTAGAGCAATGAACCTGGTCTTGTACTGAGTGACGAACATGGAGCCTTGCTGGAGACGCTCAAACTGCCTCTGAAGATCCTCTCTCTGAGTAACTGGAAGAAAATTCCCCAAGAATAACTCGGAGAACTGAGCCCAAGTCAAAGGTGCAGACCCAGCTGCCTGGTCAAGCAATAGTCTCTTCACCAAGTCTTAGCGGAACCCGAAAGACAAAAAGTAGCGAAATCAACTCCATTGGACTCCAGAATGCCCATGTTCCGAAGAACCTCATAACAACTGTCCAAGTAATCATGGGGGTCCTCTGATGGTGCACCAGTAAATGTAGTAGGGAATAACTTGGTGAATCTATCCAATATCCATAGAGCATCTGCTGACATAGTTGCTCCCTCGACTGCCGGTGCCACAATACCCGGCTGAGCTACTCCAACTGTCTGAGGTGCCGGAGTCTGAAACTGAGGATATAACTGCTCTGGTGTGTGGATAACAGGAGTCTGGGTCCCTCCCCCAGCTTGAGAACCAGCTGGTGCAGTAGGAAGAAGACCGGCCTGAGCCACACTCTCCATGAGTCCCACCAAGCGGACTAGAGCGTCCTGAAGCACCGGGGTAGTAATGAACCCCTCTGGGACCTGAGCTGGTCCAACTGGGACTGTCTGAGCAGGAACCTCACCGGCATAGTCTACCTGTGGGTCCTCAACAGGGGCTGCTGCTCTGGGCTGAACCCTGCCCCTGCTTCGGCCTCTAGCACGGCCTCGGCCCCTCGCAGAAGCTGCAATAGGAGGATCGGGCTGCTGATCGGTCGATGAGGAAGCACGCGTTCTCGCCATCTGCGAGAGAGTATAATAGAGACTAAATTAGTATTTAGAAGTCAAATGGCACGACAGGGAATGAAAGATACGTTGTTGTTCTATCGCATTCGCGTAGGGATTTTTGGCAGCATATAATTTGTCATGAACCAAAACCGGTCCAGCTCGTGATGGAACCTAACGGCGGGGTTAGGCAAGCCAACGTACAACTATAACAATAAAAATGCAGAATACATTAACAATATGGGGTAAGGCCGTAGAAACAAGCTGGACCATAGCTAGGCCCAATATATATACAACCCCGATAACTACAACAAGTGTGTTCCAGGACTAGTGTCACAGTGTCAACGGGCAGCTACATAGATACAACAACAGAAATACATATACAAAAATATACAAGACGCAGTCTGGAATAAAAGACTGAGCAAAATGAAACTAGAAAACTCCAGAGGTGCTGTCAGGATGACGCCAAGAAGACAACTCACCTTATGGAGCGACACCGCGATCTGTACCTATCAGCTGACGGACGAACAGACGAACCAGCCTCAATACCTGCACAGTCAAGTGCAGAAAAAGAAAGAAAGTGCAGCATGAGTACATATAATCACATATGTACCCAGTGAGTATCCCGTCTAAACTCGTAAAGAGTAGTGACGAGAGGTAGAATACATACTCACTAA
The DNA here is from genome assembly GCA_005239495.1 of Nicotiana undulata. Classification (NCBI taxonomy): domain Eukaryota; kingdom Viridiplantae; phylum Streptophyta; class Magnoliopsida; order Solanales; family Solanaceae; genus Nicotiana; species Nicotiana undulata. The sequence goes on along the minus strand of ML293902.1, from coordinate 3,430 downwards.
GGTCCAGTACATA